>LNGL01000028.1:410308-427800 GCA_001510565.1 Knoxdaviesia proteae
CTCGCGGATCGGCGGGCAGCACTTGTGGCGCGTGTCGCCGTCGGGGATGTCCTCGGACGCGATGCCGAGGTAGTGGAAGCACGTCTCGGCCGTGATGTTGATGCCGGACAGCCGTGCCGCCCGCAGGATCGGCAGCGCCTCAGCCGCCGACACGTGCACCACGTGCAGGTGCAGGTTTGGCGCGATCGGCGCCAGCGCAAGGATCTCGTCGATGGCGTAGGTCTCGAACGACGGCGGCCGCGACTTGAGGAACGTGTCGTAGGCCGAAAGCTTGCCGTGGGGGGCCAGCGGCGGGAGCGACTGGACCACGGCATCGCCGACCGAGTCGGCAATGGGCGGGATCATCTCGGCGTGGAACATGAGCGTGGTCGGCGCATCCTTGAGCGTTTCCATGGCAAGCGCCACGTCGGTAGAAGAGATGCAGGGGAATTCGTCCACCTAGAAGGAAGAGAGAAATGAAAATGTCAGCAGTTGGCAATCAACGTGGCTTGCCGGCCAGTCAGAGACAGCCAGCCAACCGCGGAAGGAGGGGAACACTTACACCGCTCTCGATCAAGAAGCCCTTGAAGCCGCGCACTCCAGCCTCGACCAACGGCAACAACTGATCGGCGTTTCCGGGGATGACACCGCCGTAGAAGCCCACATCGACCCAGCACTGGCCGACACTTGCATCCAGCTTCGCCTTGAAGCCGTCCAGCGTAGTGGTAGGCGGGATGGCGTTCAGCGGCATGTCGACAACGGTCGTGACACCGCCCGACGCCGCCGCGCGGGTTCCGGTGTAGAAGCCCTCCCAGTCGGTGCGGCCGGGCTCGTTCAGGTGCACGTGGGCATCGACGAGCCCGGGCAGCAGCACGCTGGGCGAGTGGTCGACGTAGACGGTTGCCGGTGGGAAGGCCGACGGCGGCAGCACTGCCGGCTCGATGGCCACGATCTTGCCGGTCGTGGGGGAGATGGAAATCGTGGCCGGGCTGAGCACAAGGCTATTGTCCGGAAGCGTCAGCACCGCCCGTGTGGAGACGAGGACCACCAGCGATTCGGACGACATTTTTTGGGGGGCGGCAGCGGCGGGGAGTACAAGTGGCGTGGTGGAAACGTTGGCGTTACGCAGGAGACACACGGCGGTGATCAACGAGAGATTCAGCGCGCACAGAGAAGCATAAACACCAGGGAATCAGGAAAACGAATGAAGTTGGAAGAACAAAGAATCCGAGAATAAAAAGAAGGAGAGGGAAAAACTGCGACGGGGGAAAATCGTATGCGCCATTAACAACCACGCTCAGGTCCAGTGGAACCGCTGCCACAGCCGTCTTATCGTCAGACAGCCAAGACGGCGCAAGAGATAAGCGCAGATGCACGAAGATAACGGAACTGGGGTAAGATTGGGCAAGCTCCGGGAGATGTCGAAGTGAGGGTGTGATATAAGTAAATGTAACTTGTGTTCTTTTTCTCTTTTTTTATTTAATTTCTGTAGGGCTGGCTTGCTCTCCCCGGGTTCAAACACGCAAAAACAGACGATCAGATAAAAGCGAGAGAAGAAGATGAAGAGAGAGTCGAGAGTCTGAAAGGAAGAGAGAGACACAGAGAGAGAGAGGGGCAGACAGACGAGACTTAGATAGCCAGGGATAGGCGGTCTTTTTGTTTGCTCGGTTGTGTGTCCACCTTAACCTCTGAAGTTTGCACCGGCGCCGGGGGTGGAATATATACACCAGCAATGGGGGGGGGCGAGGGAGGCTTCGCTAGTATGGGACGTTTCTATGTTATTTTTTTATTTTATTTTATTTTATTTTATCTGTATTTTAGACAAAATGCCCCCCCCCCCTTCCGACGTTAGATTTGAGCCGGGACATCGTGGGATGAAGTGAGCGGGCGTTTGTGCAGTAGTACTCTCACCCAGCCCGACTATACGCATACGAGCCCTATAGCGGTGGCATGAAGTTGGTCCTAGCGCTGGTCCGCCGGGCTTTCTCGCCTTTCTGGCTGCTATTTGGCGTATATCCCATATATCCGGAGGACTCCGATACGGTGGTTTCTATGCTGGGCCCAACACATCCTCCACCCACCCACCGCAGCATGGAAGATCCGTCCTAGAGACCTGAAAATGGCGACGGCAAGCCCCCAAAGCCTGCTGATACAAATATATCTATAGTCTGTTTCGTCCTGTCTGTTTTCGTTCCGGTTCTTCTCGTCCTCAAGCCTCCGTCGGTTGACTGGCTCGGGTGAATGGTCGTTGGCAGTGGACCCCCCCTCGCCACCCAAAAAGTCTCCCCGCCTCTAGGGTTAGGGTTAACCTACCGCCGATTATCGGGATTGTCCCCCAACTTCATCCCACCGACTTTTTCCACCCTCCGACTGCACCACGTGAAGCTTGTTCATGCAGCTAGCAGAGTTGGGAAATAAATCCCGCAGAAATGCGGACTTGAACGGGATGACAACCCCAAAACTGGTTCGAAGAGGGAGGATCGCGGGGGGGCAGATAATGCATGTATTGATCTGCGTGGTTGGTGAAACCACTCTGCGAAGTTCTCCGAGACCAGGAAAAACCCTTAACAGACTACCCCTAAGTATCATCACTAGTACACCCGGAGAACCCTTCCCAGTTGAGAAAGGGACGCCAATTCTGAAATGTCCCAGCGATGCGCCATCATGAGCCTCGATAGCCTCACCCAAGATGCACCACATCACAGCACCGCCAGCACAACTGCAGAGCAATCACCTCAACCCCCCTCTCCCCCACTGCCAATCTCATCCCACGATCCCACGATGCCACGAATTACTTTGCCAATTACCTGAGACCAAGCTGTGCCTGTTCGTTTATGTTGGGCGGGGGGGGGGCCTCGTTATGGCCGGTCTGCTCGGTCCCTATCGCATCGGACTTGGCCGCCTAGGCCGGTAGACGACGCCGGTAAGAGGCATTTTCCGTCTGGCCAACGCGCCAAAACGTAGTTAAACAGAGAATAGGACATAGACTCCCAACCGATAAACCACACGCAAGTGACCATCCCCCGTCTAGTGCGGGCGAACTAGCAGTTTCGATCGAGTAAACCCGCCCGACCTGGAGATAGCGCTGCGGCTTCCGATTTGCCATGCTGCAGCAGCGGCAGAATAGTAGTATGTAGTCCCCAACAACAACTGTCTCGGCACGCCAGCTTCGTAGTACGTGCCGTTTGACACAGCGTTTGCGGCCTTTCCCACACCGCTTCGTACAGGCCTGGCTGTTTTGTTGCGGACAAATCCTCGCCCAGCGTGTCTCTGTCTCCAGTACACCGTTCATCCCAGCCCGGAAGTGCGTCAGAGAAAGAAAAGAAAAAAAAGAGACGGCATACACGTCGGAATCTACGCCATGCCAGGTACCGCCCCAGCTTTCCCTTTGCTAACTCGGGTCGTCGCTTTCACTTTTGCCTGTGCTTTGCTGTGTCTGGCTGGTGGTTCCCCGGCTGTGAGTGGTGGCTTTTCCCGTCCGCCGCCCGCTGGCCTGGAATCAGAAACCTCCCGGCGCGCTCTCCGTTCTCTTCCGGCCCCAGACGGCTGGGCCGGCTTGACGAGCGTCCGCCGGACTGGTTTTGACCGCCAACGCCATCTCGTTTCCGTGACTAGAGGCGAAAAAAGACCAACGAAGGCCTGACTAGCCAACCACTTCCCGAAATGGCGTCAACGGCGCAAGAACCCGGCCCATTCTCTTCCGCTCGAAGCCAACCTTTTGCTCCCTTCTTTCTTTGCTTTTCCGCCCCGGCTGGCCCCCCCGGCTCTCGGGTGAGGTCCGAGACAAGTGCACACATACACCCACCGGCCGCCCCTCTTATTCCCAAGCAGACCGCCGTCTCCCTTCCTGACACATGCCTCCTTGAAACAACGCCTGTCGTCGAACTGGACAAGCGGAGTCGATGGCCTGGGCTGAAGTCCCCGCCTGCGCACGTTGTGGCTGGTCTGATACCCCTCTCCACCGTTTTGTCGTGCCTCGATGTGGAGTTGTGTGGAAACTCTATTGCCCGGCTCTAATCGCATCTGTCATGAGGGGTTCCAGACGTCGTCCATTGTCGTCCACACAGCAAGGATCACAACCATACATGAGACGCCGACTCGGACGCAGGAAACATGAAATAATGCTGTATAATATATGATAGTATAATATAAAAAGACAGCCACGACCCCCAAATCAAGTCGAGCGCACGGAAAAAAGAAACAAGCGATTCTAACCACGTCTCCCGGCAAGAAACCACACAAACAAGAGACAGACAAAAAAACAGAACAGCGGGCATCTCCCAAACAATGGTCTAAAAGTCCCTTATAAAAACGCGCCAAGCAACTGATTGTACATGTACAGAGTGTAACTGGCTTTTCCGCCCATCTCACCAGTTTGCAGATGAAGAAAAAGGGGTGGGCTGTTAGTATATCTTGTATAAAACGTTTTTTCCTCCCCATTTTACACAGTGTAAAAACGCCCGCAGAGCAGAATCTAGAGTGTAGTGATGTCTTTGTCTGCGTCCCAAAAAACGAAGTGAATCTAGTAAAAAACAGAAATAGCAGTTTTATCATGTCTAGTGAAGCAAACGGTCGGAACGAAACAGCTATCTTTTTGGCTGAGGAGAGAGGGGTGGAGGGTTTGGAACGACAAGGGAGCAGATCTTGAAGATGACGCCAGAGACAAAACCCGGACTGGTGAGATGGTCGAAAAGCAGAACGTCGAGTGTGAAAAGGAAAGTCATGGAATGGGAGATAGTGGAAAGGGGAAAAAATATAAATATAAATCTACACCGTATATGGGGGGGGAGAGAGAGGGAAAGCAAAAACAGGATTCGATGTCGCGAGACGCGCTCTACTTCTGTCTCTTCAGCGCCTTCTGGGCCATCTCCACCAGCCCATCCTTGGCCTCGCTGTCGGGGAAGTCGGCAATGGCCGCAATGGCACGGTCAGAATAGTCCCGGGCCAGAGCACGCGTTTGCTCAATGCCGTCGCTCTGCAGAACCAGCTCGCGGGCCTGGGGTGGGAGAAAAGGGGGTTAGTACCGTCGACCACACAAAGCCCAACTATGATACAGAAAACAAGGACGAACGAAAAAAGAAAAAAAAAAAGAAAAAGGGGGGGGAATCTTACCCGCTGCACATCGCCTTCCCGCTCAAACTTCCGGCCGACCAACGCGCCCAGCTCGGGGATCGTCTTCCACGCAAACAGCAGCGGCGCCGTTGCCAGCCCCAGCTTCAGGTCGGCCCCGGCCGGCTTGCCCAGGTGCGAGCCGCTCTGCGTGTAGTCGAGCATATCGTCCACCAGCTGGAACGACAAGCCCAGGTTCTTGCCGTACAGGTACGCCGCGTCGACGGTGGCCGCGTCCGACCCGCCCAGCAGCGCCGACGCGCGGCACGACTTGGAGATCAGCGACGCCGTCTTCAGGTACGTCTTCTGCAGGTAGTACGTCAGCGCATCCTCCGACCACTGGGGCTGGCGCTCGTCGCGCTCGGTGTTCTTCAACTGCATGAACTCGCCCTCGACCAGGTTCGCAATCACCGTTGCCAGCAATTCTATCACTTCGGCATTCCGGAGTCGCGCCAGTGCCACCGACGCCCGTCCCAGCAGGAAATCGCCCGCCAGCACCGCCATCTTGTTTCCAAACGCCAGGTTCGCCGACGGCGCCCCGCGCCGCGACTCCGAGTGGTCGATCACGTCGTCGTGCAGCAGCGACGCCGTGTGGATCAGCTCGGCAATCTCCGCCAGCCGCCGTTGCGACGGCAGGATGTTCGGGTCGCTTTCGTCGGCCGGATCGGCCGGCGCAATGCGGGTCAGCGGTGACGACGCCGTCGCCGCCGCCGCCACCGCCGCCGACGGGTTCACGTCCGACAGGATGCCCATTGGCGATATGCTGGTGTCGATGCCGTCGGTCGGCGGCAACGTGCCGTAGCTCGGGCTCTTGGGGCACTGCGCCGTGGCACGCGCCATCAGCAGCACAATCATCGGCCGCATGTACTTGCCCTCCGACTGGGTGTAGTACTTGGCCACGCGGTCGAGCGCCGGGTGGCCGGATCCGAGAAGCTTACGGATATTACCCGTAAGGAACTTCATCTCCTTGGCCACCGTGCGCAGCGGGTCGATGCCGGCCATGTCGCCCGACGCCTTCTTGACCACGTTGGTCACCATGTTCGACGCCACCGAAACCGCCGCCGCCCACGCCGACGATCGATCGGGGCTGGAGTGAAACCCGGCACATTGGCCGTCGAACGGGCTGTATGTCGCCACCGATAACCGCCCGTGGTCGGCCGGCCGCAGAACCCGGCGGGATTGTGTCGAGGAAAGGAGACAGAGCGAACATCTCGGGGCCGAATAGCGGAGCGGAGTCTGAAGAGCCGCCACAGCGGCGCGGCGCGGACGAGGAGGCATGATGTCGAGCGGTGAGCGAATGTCTGAGGCGAGACGAGGGCCAAATGATGCGGTTGATGGTTCCTCCTCTTATGCTATCTCATCAACGACACACAAACACACAAAGAACCCGAAAGAGAACCACAAAGACGAGTTCGAGATCATACACCGTTACACATCGGGAGGATTCGATGGGTACGAAGCGCAGAAACCGGGAAAAGAAGGAAAAAAGAGATCGAGGTCCAATGAAACTCGAGGATCCGGAAACACGGTGCAAAATTCTGCGGCCGAGGCGAACCGGCGAATCCGCGTCACAGAGGAAAGAAGGAGAGAGTTTGCCGAAGAGCGGAGGCGGATGAGACGCAATATAAGAATATACGAATATACAAGATCGCGGGAGACAGAGCTGGAAGGGAAGGACGAAGCGAAACTATCGTGAACCCCAGGTTGCTTGTTCTCTTTCCCTCTTTCGTGCTTCTTTTCGTTCCACACGTATTTTGTGCTCTTCAGCGCCCAGCAAAAATCAGCATCATGGATTGAATTCGTGCGCCTGATTGGTCGGAGCTCTAGTGCTCGGCGACGCCCGTAAGTCTGCATACACCTGTGGTAGTCATCAGGTGGTGCCATATGTATGTGTACGTTTTGCGTTTGTGAGCCGCTGACCAGCGACATTTTTCGTGAGAAGCTTCTATCATCTCGGCGCCTAAAGACGAAGCAGCTTCGTGCTATCTCCATCCCGCTTGCGCAGTACTTCTCGAGACGTGAGTGTCGTCTTGATGGCTAGAAATGGTCCTTCTTACAATCACCGCGCCGATCCTCGGCGCTCTCGATATCCTCGGTGATGCCCGGCCCGACAGCCTGGCCGGCGCCTCCAATTCCGCGGCAGACGAGTCCACAACCACCACCACGCCCAGCTTAGCAGACGCAGCACTGGGGAACCCGATATCTCACGGCCAGATCATCACACTCTGGAAGACTTTGTTACGCAAAGGCCACGCCGAGTACTCGCTGGAAGCTCTCCTGCGCGGGGCCGACATCTACATCCCACCACCACCGCCCAAGCCTGAGCCGGTCCGTGTCGCGCCAGTCCCCACAGACCCCGACTCAACAGCCCATACTAACCAGCCGTGTCTCTTCTGCTGTCCAGACCGCCCAATACAGGGCGCTGATGGCGCGTCTGCGCCGCGAAGAAGAAGCCCGCACATACGCCCGCATGCTCAAGTCCGACCCGCTCCACACGTCGCCGTACAGCTCGACAGCCGCCGCCTTCGCCGAAGTCAACCGGCCGAGTCGCCCGCAGGATATCCCCACCGACGCCGACGTGTCGGACGCCGCCGCCTTCGAGGAGGTCAACCGCCAGCTGATGGTCATCCTCAACTTCCTCGTCAGCATCATCGGCGTGGCCACCACGCTGTGGGTCGCCGCGCGCTGGTGGAGCACGCCCGCCCGCCTCGCCCTCACGCTCGGCGGCTCGATCGTCGTTGCGATCGCCGAGGTCGCCGTGTACTCCGCCTACATGTGGCGGCTCGACCAGGCCAAGCTCAAGAAGGCCAAGAAGGACGCCTCCAGGGACGGGAAGCCGGTGCGCAGCGGCGGCGGCGGGGAGAAGAAATCGGCAGCGCCGTCCATGGGCATGGTTGAACCGGCGGTGGTTCCGCAGGCGAAGACGACAAACACGCCTGGAGTCCGAAGACGAATCGTCCCGCCGGGATAATGGTGAGCCGGGATTTTATAGAGACGGTATCGGTTCGTCGGGCACTTGTATATCTTTTTTTCCTCGATAACTTTCGTCGCCAGTTATGAACCTCGAAACCAAATGATAATGACCCCTTTTATATTGACTTTTGAAGCATGCATGAAAGGCCTGGAACCGGGAACGCCCTCGATGATTGGCCCACAGACCACACTCATTGCATGCAAATTGTGTGTGTGGTGCAAACGCGAGTTTCTCTCAATCTCGGCACGTGACTTCGCGATCGACGCGTGCTACCGCGTCTTCCTGGTGGGGAGCTCGACGCAAAAATTGTCTGGGCTCCAGAAATCGCCCTTGCCTTGCCTGCTCTGGCAAAAACAGTTCCGTTCTTTTGGTTCTTAGAGCTCTTGCCCCCCCCCCCTTTGCACCAAACAATCCAACCTCTTCCCATCTCAAATTCACAGTTCAATGTTTTCTTCCCTCCTTTCTGGCTGTTTTTGTTTTCTTCTTCACCCCCATCTCTGATTCATTGACTCCCACACACTCCAGTCTCCGTTCATTTCCTCGGCGCGTCTCGTGTCATCTCCTCCCACAATGCCGCCAGAGTCTCTCGATCTGGTAGTGTACGTCACCGATAATCCTCAAGACCGCCGAAAGTCGGAGACTAACAGTGAAGTGTAGGACCAAGCTGATTGAAACAATGTCGTCGTCCTCCGAGAAAAAGCGACAGTATGTGGCCCCTATCTGCGTTGCATCGCCTCCTCCCTCCGTCAGGTCGGGCACTCCAGTGACGAGTATGCAGCTAATCCCATCTGTGTGTGCAGGCGTCCCCTCAGAACATACAGCAAGCGGTCTCTCCCCGAATCAGATGCAGACACCACCACCAAGCGTCGGCGGCTCCAATCCGACGCAGCATCACCTGATCCCACGCCCCAGCCGATACCGGCGCCAGACAGCAGCACAACACCCACAGCAGTCCCCAAACAGTCGATCCTCAACTACTTCAAGCCGGCCCAAAACCTCCCAGTGCCACCCCCGACGCCCGCACCGTCAGACCCCGCAAGCCATGACACCGACACCGACACCGACGCCGACGATGCCGAGTCCACCAGCTCCTCGCCCCCTCCTCTCCCCGCCCCGCGGACCCAGCCGCGCAGACCAGGCCGGATGCGCCTACGCCCCCATCATGCGCACGCCCAGCTCTCGTCGGAAGGCGACTGTAGAGACTCGGGCACTGACGCCAGGTCGAGCGGCAGTGGCGCGAGTGGCAGCGCGGCTGGCGTGCTCGTCAAGCGCCGGGCGTCGGCGCGCTTGCAGGCGGCCACCGTGCAGACCACGCTCAACCTGTCGAGCCAGGCGCCGTTTACCGAGTGCACGGTGTGCAACACGCTGTACAACCCGCTGCACGGGGGCGACGTCAAGTACCACGCCAAACGACACAAGGCGGCGGTCCGCGGCAAGCAGGCGGCGGCGGCTACGAACGGGGTGATCTGATTGATCTCGCTCTTGGGCTTCTTGTCTGGACCGAGACCCAGACAGACCCAATCCTGCAGCTCTGGCCTCGTACCCTCCCCCCAGTTTCCGATCTCCCCATTTCACACACAACACGAACATGCATACACACCCTTTGGTTTCTCCCAGTGTCCCCGCCCTCTTCAGATGATTCTTCACCCCCGCCCTCCCCCAGTTCTCGCTCCCCATATACCCCATCTCCTCCTCCTCCTCATATTTCCCCACCCCCGGCCGGCATTAGTTCTGATCTGCGTCTAGACCGGTCTGACGAAAGCGTACATGAAGGTTGCATATTGGGTTTTGTCTCTTGGATGGATATTGCTGTTTTATACCCCGGACTCTTGCATTGTTGTTGCTCGTTTTACTATTTTTGCTTATTACTTTCTGAATTTCCTTAGTCGGCACAGACTGAGACGCCACGAACTAGACGATGGGGCTCGTACGAGCGGGAAGGCCTCGTGAAGCACGGCAGGAAGTGAACTACCGAAGTTTGCCTCCATGCATGCATGCCCTCTTTTCCCCCCCACGAGATCCATGGTAGCGAGGCTCTTTTTTTGTGAAGGCTCGGATGGCCGGGACTTCCAGTGAGACGATCAGTGTGGAATTGGGGTCTTAAGGGGGGTGGGTGTGTCGTTTGTTCTGGCACTCACGCCGCAGACACCGAAAAATGAGGCTCTCGCGGAACGAGCTCTTGCAGAGAGCTTATTTCGAGCTACGGGAAGGCCACGGGACACAGGACCCAGCAGCAAAGCCTAACATAGCTTCCAACCTTATCCTAAGCTCAGCTCCGTTTCCATAGCTTTGGCGATCAACTCAGACGCTCAAGTACATACATAGCCTAGGAACCAGTTTAGATACGTTTTCGAAATGAGATAATGAACAAAATCAGAAACAGTCTACGATTAATATCCCAAAAACCCGTGCAAATCCATTCCAATGTCCGTCCCGCTGTGTCAAAACAGGGGAAGCAGTTCCTGGCCTGCATTCCATCTACGTGGTTTTCTTTCCCTCGGGCCCAGCGAATAGCTGCCGGGCGGATGGCATCTGGACGCCAGTGCCGCAAGCAAGGAATGGAGGCACATGGAAAGAAAGCAGAAGCAAAAAAGGAACCGCAAAATCAGAACAGCAAAAAAGACAGCTACAGACATCAACGAAAAGGGAACAGCTTCAAACACAGGACGGGAAAGGGGGACCGGTGCATCCCCCATGCGCAGAGAAGAAAAAGCCTCGAGCGTGCGCCCGAAGGTCGCGATGATGATGCCCAGACAACCCGACAACCACGCCGGTGGCCCAAGGCTGAAAGAACGAAAACAAGCCAAGAAAATGTGCACGTATCATCAGCCAAGGACCAGAAAAAAAAAACTCATATCTCTCTCATTCGTGAGTCGATCTGGTGATAATCTGGCCGATGGAAGATTCTTCGTCCAGCTCGGGTTAGGGTGTGGGTGGGCGGGTTGGATGACGCCGCACACAGCAACAACCAGTCCCACCACAGCTCTGCTGTCAGTCTATCTGCTGTCAGTCTATCTGGCCGCTCTCACCATGTGGACTACGACCCGCCCAAACGCGGATCTCCAACGCCACACAAGGGCGCGGATGTCGCCGGGAACAAGCACCATCGTAACACTCGCGCCGAGCTGGAACGATATGTCGGAGTTGTCAGCGTATTATTAGGCTGATGTGCGTGCCAGGTCGCTTTTTTGCTTTCTGTACCCCGGAAGGATCGAAAGAGGAGGAACCAGCACAAACGGGAGATTCGGTATGCCGGGCCGCAGGCGAAAGAACCGCCGCTTACAGGGGAGGGAGGGGCGGTGGAGAGAGATGTGTCGTCGTCTCTTTTTGAGTTGGAGAAACTGGGGCCTGGACCACCATACCCACCACGCGCCAGACCATCGGACGGAACCCTTCAGACTGTGCAAACCAGAGTGCAGGGCCTGGGCAACGTGTACTGCCTCTCTCTGGCTGGGCAAGGTTAGCGGAGGATCGGAGCAGCCGACGTTGGAAATCGGCACGATAGAAGAAGAAGAAGCGAAAATTTTGACCCGGGGAGGCGTAGAACCACGAGACAACAGCAGACGGCGATACAGCCAAAGGGGCGCGGGTAAAAAGAGAGCAAGATACGACAGATCCAGTTAGGAGAGATAGGAGGATGCCTCGCTCCGGACTCCATGGAATGGACAAAGGAACCCTCGATATCGTTAAACAGCCAACATCCCGCGTGGCGGCCAAGAGGGCAAGAGCGAGGCGGGCGGGCTTCGTGGAACAACGATGGTGAGATTTGAGGCTCTTGACGAAAGTTTGCCAGGGATGGTTGGAGGGGCATGTTCCTGAGATATTCGCCTCCCAACCGCCGCTTTCTCTGTGTGTGTGTGTGCGCCCTCCAGCGCCGGAAGAGGCCCAGGAGACAGACGGACAAGGAGGGCGACCCGACCAGCGTTGCTAAGATTAGCCACAGCAAGCAACCCCAAAAACGAGAGAGAGCGAGCTGCAGTAGCTCCAGAGACTTGGCGGAACCTTGATAATGGATTGCATGGGACTGACGCATGGAAAAAGGTGGATTGCTGGAAAAGGTGACACGACCGCCAAAATCGTTCGATATGCCGGGTGATCTCCGGCAGAAACCGGTCCAGACCGATGCACAGTGAGCGGTGCACGACGGTCCACTGTGTGCATCTTGCGTGTCTTTCCCGCAAAAGACAGTGTGAGGCCGCGGCAATTCCCACCGTGCACCCACCCGTCAACTTGTACGATGGGGTTCTTGTATTTTTTTCATATTTTATCGTCTGTCATGCTGCAGGAATCAGGACAGCCAGATACAATCAGACCACCTTTTCCGTCGTTCTGTTTTTTTTTGGTGGGCGGGGGGGGGGAGTTTTTTGTCTATATGCTTTGTCATTTCTCCAAATGTTGTACCGCGATCCGATGGTCAAAGATGCCAGAGCTTCTAGAACTCCCGGGGTGTGTATGTGTTCTATTATATGTTACTTCCTCTTTCGAGAGAGGGGGGCTGTTTCCGTGCCCAACGCAATTGTTGCCGGCATCCCCGTTCTTGATCGCGCAGTCGTGCTCTGGCGCGGTGATTCCATTGGGAGGGTTTTGCTTGTTGGTTGCATTTCTTGGGTTCTGGGGGTCCGGTCCTGCAAATGCTCTCAACCTGCGTCATCGCTCGTGGACGTGGCAGCTTCTAGTGGCGTTTTGGCTGAGGAGAAAGCTCTTAGCTGCAGTGCTGGGTCGCCTATCGGGGCCGCGCTAAGATACCGCAGTGTTGAGTCCATCAGGGTTGGGTTTGCCCATTGATATCGGGGTACTCGTGAGACCGTGGCCAACTGCTCTCGCTTTCCAGGTGGCAACACACACACACCCTCAACCAACAGGTAACAGTACAAGAGGCTCGGCGAACGTAACGCCCTCTGCATGCACACGCAGACACACAATCCCCAGCACAGCCAGGCGCAGGATCTGAGAGACGAACAAACCCTGGCGAGTCTAGCCGACCGACACTGAATCGGGCCACCCAAAAGCCATGCCACCTTTTGGCCGGTTTTGCGTGTTGAAAATCGGAGCAGCGGCGGCCTGGGCCGACATCCACCGCCAGCTTCTTATACGAGGATATGTGGGACACACACACACACACACACACACCCACACACACCCACGCCCACCAAAAGTTACAGTGGTCTTTCACGTTCCCTCGCCCATGCTCTTGTCTCTCTCCATGCCACCCTAGCAAGTGCGCCGTACCTGTTCTTCCGGCCGAACCAAATTCGCTGCAATGCGCCGTCGTCTGCAAACGGGCTTTTGGATCCGGCCAGATGAGGTCAGTCTAACGTCGACAGGGGGGGAGAGGAAAAAGAAGGCAAGAGCTCTAGTGGGGGAGGGGCGCACCTAGGTAGCTTTAGTCTGGGTCGCTCTTGCCTTTGCTGGTGTGTACGTATCTCCGGTTCTGTGTACGATTCTCTCGCTCGCTCTTGCTTTCTCTGCTCTCTCGCTCCTGCTCTTTTGTGATATATATAAAGCCGGACCTCGATCGCCGGATCTGGTAGGTTTTCCTTCTTTCCTCCTTCCCTTTCGTTTTCATCATCATCATCATCATCAACAACCACCAATTCACTCCTGCCTTCTAATATCTACCCCCATTCCTCCTTCCCTTTCTTCTTGTTTTCTTCCCCTCTTCTCTCTTCTCTGTTACATAATCCTCAACATCATCAACGTCTTCAACGTCTTCAACTTCTCCCTCTTCATCTTCTTCTTTACATCTTCACTTTTTTCTACTACCACACATACTGTGTTTGGGCTTCCCCTACCTCCACAATGATTCCAGGCATGGCTGATGTGGAGTCAATCCAGCCCTTTGGAAAGGCTCGCTCCACCATCAAGGGAGAGCCGCTGTCCAAAGATGAAATCCGCAAATACAACGACTTCTTCAAGGCCAGCTTGTATCTCTCGCTCGGTATGATCTACCTGCGCGAGAACCCGCTGCTCAAGCTTCCTCTGGCCAAGGAGCAGCTCAAGAAGCGTCTGCTCGGTCATTTCGGCTCCGCCCCGGGCCAGATCTTCACGTGGATGCACTTCAACCGCCTGATCAAGAAGTACAGCCTCGATGCCTTCTTCGTGTCCGGCCCCGGCCACGGCGCCCCCGCCGTGCTGGCTCAGAGCTGGCTCGAGGGCGTCTACGGCGAGGTGTACCCCGAAATGACCAACGACGAGGAGGGCCTACAAAAGTTCTTCAAGCAGTTCTCCTTCCCCGGCGGCATCGGCTCGCACGCCACCCCCGAAACCCCGGGCTCGATCCACGAGGGTGGAGAGCTCGGCTACTCGCTGTCGCACGCCTTTGGCAGCGTCTTCGACCACCCCAACCTGATTGCCCTGACCATGGTCGGCGACGGTGAGGCCGAGACCGGCCCGCTGGCCACCTCCTGGCACAGCAACAAGTTCCTGAACCCTATCACCGACGGTGCCGTCCTGCCCGTGCTCCACCTGAACGGCTACAAGATCAACAACCCCACCATCCTCGCCCGTATCTCCCACAAGGAGCTCGAGAACATGTTCCTCGGTCTCGGCTGGCAGCCGTACTTCGTCGAGGGCGACGACCCCGACACCATGCACCAGGCCATGGCCGCCACCCTCGAGCAGTGTGTGGTGGATATTCGCAAGTTCCAGTCTGAGGCCCGCGCCTCCGGCAAGGCCGTGCGCCCCATATGGCCCATGGTTGTCCTCCGCAGCCCCAAGGGCTGGACCGGTCCCCGCAAGGTCGACGGCAGGTACCTCGAGGGCTTCTGGCGTGCCCACCAGGTCCCCATCACCGACCCGGCCACCAACCCCACCCATCTACATCTCCTCGAGGAGTGGATGCGGTCGTACGAGCCGGAGCGTATCATCCCCAACGGCCAGCTCCTGCCCGAGCTCCGCGACCTGTGCCCCACCGGCCACAGCCGCATGAGCGCCAACCCCGTGACCAACGGCGGCGTCGTGCGCAAGCCGCTCAAGATGCCCGACTTCCGCGACTACGCCATCCCCGTTGAGCGTTCGGGAGGCACCATGGCCGGCAGCATGACCAACATGGCTGGCTTCCTGCGCGACATCATTGCCCGCAACCCCACCAGCTTCCGTCTGTTCGGCCCCGACGAGACCGAGTCCAACAAGCTCGGCAAGGTGTTCGAGGCCGGCAAGAAGGTGTGGATGGGCGAATACTTCGAGGAGGACTTGGACGGCGGCAACCTGGCTCCCGATGGCCGTGTCATGGAGATGCTTTCCGAGCACACCGTGGAGGGCTGGCTCGAGGGCTACGTCCTCAGTGGCCGCCACGGCATGCTGAACAGCTACGAGCCCTTCATCCACGTCATCGACTCCATGGTCAACCAGCACTGCAAGTGGATCGAGAAGTGCCTGGATGTTGAGTGGCGCGCCAAGATCTCGTCGCTGAACATCCTGCTTACCGCTGTTGTGTGGCGTCAAGACCACAACGGCTTCACCCACCAGGATCCCGGTTTCCTCGATGTGGTGGCCAACAAGAGCCCCGATGTTGTCCGCATCTACCTGCCTCCCGATGGAAACTGCCTGCTGTCGGTCATGGACCACTGCTTCCGCTCTTCCAACTACGTCAACGTAGTGGTTGCCGACAAGCAGGAGCATCTGCAGTACCTGACCATGGAAGAGGCCATCGAGCACTGCACCAAGGGTATCGGAATCTGGCCCCAGTTCAGCACCGACGCCGGTGTTGAGCCCGACCTGATCATGGCGTCGTGCGGTGACATCAGCACCCACGAGTCGCTCGCCGCCATCGACCTGCTCCTGCAGCACTTCCCCGACCTCAAGATCCGCTGTGTCAACTGCGTCGACCTGTTCAAGCTGATCTCGCCCATTGACCACTCGCACGGTCTCACCGATGCCGAATGGATCAGCCTGTTCACCGCCAACACCCCGGTGATCTTCAACTTCCACAGCTACCCGTGGCTGGTGCACAGACTCACCTACAAGCGCCCCGGCAGCCACAACCTGCACGTGCGCGGCTACAAGGAGAAGGGCAACATCGACACCCCGCTCGAGCTGGCCATCCGCAACCAGACCGACCGCTTCAGCCTGGCCATCGACGCCATCGACCGCATCGCGCGCCTGCAGAACGTCGGTGCTGCCGCCCGCCAGGACCTGCTCAACGCCCAGATCCGCGCGCGCAACGAGGCCTATGAAATTGGCATGGACCCCGAGTTCCTGAAGAACTGGCAGTGGCCCCGCAGCGGACTGTGGAACAAGACCGGCTAAGCCACACACCTCAAGCACACATCAGACTGTCACAACATGTTTTCTTCAACGCTGCACGAGAAACGATATGGGATTTCGTTATATAACTTTCTAGAAGGATTGGCTTTTTATTCTTGTTGTCATCACATCTCAACTCTAGGGGTCGTCTGTTCCAGACCTGTTCAGATTTCTTTTGTCTAGTTTCTGTTTTTCTTGTTTCTGGTCAATGACTGTGGAGTTGTTTCCTTTTCTGTTCATGAAGGTTTTGATAGTTTACTCGGATGCGTACGCATTACTTGAATTTTACTACATTTTTCTTACTTGGTTTGATTGTAATATGCATGCATCTGATTTCAAAGTGGTTGCTTCGGCTGCTCCACCTCACCTTCTGACTCCCGGACTTGTGTGTGTGCTGGTCCTGCGAGTGGCGATACGAGAGTGCATATATCTGAAGCGAGCGCACCTTGGCATTCCGCACACCCGTATCTGGCAGATTGCTCCCCAATTCGCAGCAGCAGCATCTTCTCCGGTTTTGCATCCGCCGGGCCCGAAGATCTGCCGGACACGAGAAATACTCTGTCAGACGAGGAGAGAAATGGTTCGGAGATTTCGGCAGTTTCCCACGGTTTCCGCCTCCCAATATCTCCGAACACACTTCTCCCAGTGTCCCCGAACAACACAACACATGCACATGCAGGCTGCAGAGAGTACCGCTGCAGCAATGCTGGTCCGCATCCCGGCCTTCGTGCTGGACACGCGCCACCCGTGGATCCTAGCCGACCCGCTCAGACTCGCCGCGACGCCGGCCGCCGCGTCACTCCTCACAGCGCTCGGCTCGCCAATGCGGCCCCCTCCACGCGCGGCCGACGAGGGGGGCGCTGCGGAAACGGCCAGCAGCGCCACTACGTACCCGCGCGACCTGTTCCACCACCTGCGCATCGACAACAACAGCGCGGCCGTCACGGACAGAGAGCCGCCGGCGGCCGGCTGGGCGATGCTGGGCGCGCGGGTCGCTGAGATACGCGCGAGTCCGGCTGCGTTGGCGGATGTGCGCCGCTTGACGCTGGACATCTACGTGCACCCGCCCGCAACCAGCGCCGACCCCCGGCTCGCAGAGGACGCCGCCTCCCCGCCGCAGGAGCTCGGCGCCGCACTGGCGGACATGCTGCGGCGCATGCCGCACCTCACGCGCCTGGAGATCGCG
>LNGL01000028.1:427911-438050 GCA_001510565.1 Knoxdaviesia proteae
GTCCCGGCGCAGCAAGCGTCGAGCTGGCGGGCGATCGGGCCGACCGGTGGGTGCCGTTTGCGGGCGAGGAGCTGTACCCCGCGGATTTCCGCGTCGACGCCGTGCGGGAGATGGCGGGCTGTGGGGGTGTGCTGAGCCTTGTTACGGGGGGCAATCTGCCGTGGGATGGGGCGTTTATGCAGTGTAAGTCGGTCTTTTGGGCGTTTCTTGCTGGACTTCGGGAGCGGTGATTTGATGACTGACCTTTTTGAGGGGACACAGTGGTTGTTGAGGCTGTTCCCGCCCTCCACACGCTCGCGATTGGGCGTATACGTGCCTGGGACGCCGAGCACGAGGAGGGCGATGCCGTGCTGCCCGTAAGTTTCTCTCCCTCTCCCTATTCCTCCATTCCCCATGTTCGACTTTTCCCCCTCCTTCGATGATTTTCAACTAACACCGCAAAAGCAAATGCTCGCCCTCCTCGCCCTCCTCCCCAACCTCGCCCACCTGCGGCTCCCGCCGCCATGGCAGTACGGCGCAGGCACCCGCGGCCCGCGGTGCGGTACGCCATACACGATGCCGGGCGGCGGCAGGCTGCTGCAGGCGCGGCGCGAAGAGCAGCAGCGCGAGCGCGAGGCGGTCGAGGCGGCGGTGCGGGCGGCGTTGCCGGGTTTGAAGAGCGTTGAGATTGATTAGGGCGTGGGGGTGTTCGCTGGATGATGAATGCATGACGGAGGAATTCGTTTCTGGTTTCTGGTTTCTGGAAATGCTTCATGAAATAAAGAAGAAGGATCTTCACGCGTTCAGAGAAGTGAAGACAGGCCGTATGCTGTAGCCTTAACCCTAATATGGCCAAAGGCGGTTAGGGTCTGGAATACCTCTGGCAGCTGGCGCCACTGCCTGGCAGCTGGCACTTAAAGCCCACGCCAATTTCACAAGGCCAATCGCGTTCATGAACGCGTCCTGTGACTTTTTCTTCCTTGCTCACTACCGTGATTGACATTCTCCAGTACCATATCCCTTCCACTCTCACGACTCATTTGCTCCTCCGAACCCCCATTTGACTTCCTTGTCACAATACTCACACACAGGAAGCGGTCCTTTCACACTCGTATCGCAGAAGTTTCCACAGCCTTCCCCCTCTCGGCACCCCCCATCGGTCACCCATTCCTCGGGCTGCACATCCGCCATCATGGGTATCAAGGGATTGTTTCCGATCATCAAGGAGAATGCTCCGGAGGCGGTCAAAGAGGGCGATATCAAGAGCCAGTTTGGCCGCAAGGTGGCAATTGTACGTTGTGTCGGTGTCCCTGATGTCTACGTTTGAGCTTGAGCATGAACTAACCCCTTCTCCGTTTTGCACTACAGGATGCGTAAGAACCACCCCCCCACCACGAAGCGAGCTACCAAACCCTGATGTACTAAAAAGCAAACCCCCTACAGATCGATGAGCATCTACAGCTTCCTCATCGCGGTGCGCTCGGACGGCCAGCAGCTGATGAACGAGACCGGCCAGACCACGTCGCACCTGATGGGCATGTTCTACCGCACGCTGCGGATGGTCGACAACGGCATCAAGCCGCTGTACGTGTTCGACGGCAAGCCGCCGAAGCTGAAGTCGGGCGAGCTGGCGCGGCGCTACATGCGCAAGCAGGAGGCCACGGACGACCTGGAGGAGGCCAAGGAGACCGGCACGGCCGAGGACATTGAGAAGTTCTCGCGCCGCACGGTGCGGGTGACGCGCGAGCACAATGAGGAGTGCCAGCGGCTGCTGAAGCTGATGGGCGTGCCGTACATCATCGCGCCGACCGAGGCCGAGGCGCAGTGCGCGGTGCTGGCGCGCGGCGGCAAAGTGTATGCCGCTGCCAGCGAGGACATGGATACGCTGTGCTTCAACTCGCCGATTTTACTGCGCCACCTGACGTTCAGCGAGATGCGGAAGGAGCCGATCCAGGAGATCCACGTGGAAAAGGTGTTGGAGGGGCTGGGCATGACGCGGGAGCAGGTGAGTACTGGTGCAGCAGTCTTGGGTTGATACGAGAGAGGAGGGGGGAGAGAGAGAAAGAGAGAGAGAGAGAGTACTGACACGGCCGGCTACAGTTCGTCGACCTGTGCATCCTGCTCGGCTGCGACTACCTCGACCCGATCCCGAAGGTCGGCCCGACGACGGCGCTCAAGCTGATGCGCGAGCACGGCAGCCTGGAGAAGGTGCTGGAGTTCATGAAGAGCGACCCGAAGCAGAAGTTTGTGGTGCCGGACGACTGGCCGTTTGCCGACGCGCGCGAGCTCTTCTTCCAGCCGGACGTCAAGCCGGCCGACGCGCCCGAGTGCGACTTCAAGTGGGACAAGCCCGACATTCCCGGGCTGGTGCAGTTCCTCGTGGCCGAGAAGGGCTTCTCGGAGGAGCGCGTGCGCGGCGGGGCGGCGCGGCTCGAGAAGAGCCTGAAGACGTCGCAGCAGAGCCGGCTCGAGGGCTTCTTCAAGCCCGTGGCCAAGACGGACGCCGAGCGCGAGGCGCAGAAGCGCAAGCTGGAGGAGCGGAATGTCGAGAAGCGCAAGAAGATCAAGGAGGAGAAGAAGGAGAAGGCCAAGGGCAAGGCGCGGCCGCGCGGGGCGGCGTGAGGTCGGTGTCCAGTAGGTCTTCAGGATGTGGATTCTTTTCGTGTTTTTCGTTTCGGTCTTGGCTGGTGGGCGTTCGTGTCTGCAGTTTTTTTGTTGTTTTTTTTTGTTTGCTCTGGATGTTACTCGGGCGCCTTGAGAGTTTAAATATGGGATATTGGACTGCACGTTTAGCTGTCGGGTGTGGTGATAGTGTGACGAAGTTGTGTCGATACGATAAATGCATGCCGTTTGTATGTACTCTGTTCTCAACATCCATTCTCCCCAATTCTTCAGTAAGTGGCCCGGAGGAACTGTGTCTGAGAGGAGTCGCAGGGGAACTCGATGGTGCGTTAGGGTTTAACCCGACGGCGCATTCCTCAGCAGATGTCCATTGTACAGTACTTCTTTACAGACAACCAATCCGATGCTTCCCGCTTCCAGACAGGCGCAAGAGTGTGACCATGTGACCGGACCCCGTGCGACAAATACGACGACCAGCGCGCCCAAAGCGGGATTTCTGATATTGTGAACCGACCGGGCGGTTGATGAGAAAAGTCTGGAGAAGCCGAGGCACGATTTTTCTGGCAACCTTCAAACTCTGGTAATTCGGAGTGGGGATTCGCTGTGCAGCGTTTTAACGTCGCCTGTTTTCCGGAGCCTGTGAAAGCTGTGCAGAACAGCGCGCTCTTCTAAACAAGAAACAAGAATGCGGGTTTCTGGGGTGGATCGGCGGGCCAGCCAATCAGCAGGCTGGAATTTGCAAGTCAGCGAGCATGACGTCAGCGGAATCGGCCATCGACCGTGCGCCGGGCGTGGATCCGCACTGTGTCTCTTTGCGTGAGAGTCTGCGGCGAGGCTACAGTGTCCCGACGGTGGCCGGACTGTGCTCGGGCGGGGACCGGCGATTCATGCAGCAAGCTCTATTTCACATGCCAAAGGCCGGACGAGGGAAGTGCCTCCCCCCCCCCCCTCTCCCGGTGGCGAGGAATTGGGGGCTTTGTTGGTCTGGTGGGAGTCTGCCAAGTGCGAGGCAGACGAAGGCCAGAAGAGGACCGAGCTTGCAAGGCTGGAGAAGGGGACATACGAGACCGAAATCTGGGGAGGGGGGGCAGAGAGCTGTGATTCCGGGGAGAACGCCGAAGGGTCTGGCGAGCCGAGTGATATCACGGCTGGTAGTTCTAGGCCGTGGCCGTCGCAGTTGATCTCCGACAGCCCCGGGTACTCAAGATACATGGAGTTTATCTCTCGCTCGGTGTGTGTCCTGCCGAAAGCATCGCGTCACCGGCCACCCGGCTTCAAGACGGTGTTTCGTCTCAGGCACGCCTGACAGAAGCAGCTGAAGCCGCAAAAGATGCACATAGGAACTCGTGAAAAGAGAGACATGTGCACGGCATTGAAAAAAAAGAGTAAGGAATAAAACCAAAATAAGATAAAATAAAATAAATAAAAAAGCCAGCAAAAGCCGTGGTCACACACTTGTGGCCGCCCCTTCAACGCATGCGGAACATGTGACAGTGGCCGTTCCAGCGCCTGCGGCCCCTAACTCTCTCAACCGAGACACAGCAAAAAGCCCGCCACCAAAGCAAAGAAAAGAGCGGCCGGCCTCCCCGCATAATTGCATTACAGGGGCTTACAAGTTTAGGTGAACACCCCCCCTAACAAAGCTTCAGAAGCTGTCACATTGCCCTCTTTTTTTTCCCCCTTCTTCCTCGGTGATTCTTGCGTGCCGTTTAAACCGGGTCTTATTCCCTCTCTTCAAATAGCTTTGGCTTCCTCGGATGATCTTCCAAGGTGGCATATTTTTCTTCCTTTTTTTCTTTTTTTTCTTCTCTCTCTTCTCTTTCTTCCTTCTTCATCTCTCTCTCCATCTCCTCCATCACAGTCTCTCTTCACCTTCTCGGACGAACTTGGAACTGATCGCCCGTCTTCATCCGCCTCACTTCTCGCTCTTCACCTCTCCCGCCTCTATCTTCACACCCTCACCCTCACACCATGTCGAAGACCTTCACCCAGGCCGACGTGGCCACCCACAACAAGCCCGACTCGCTGTTCATCGTCGTCGACGGCGATGTGTACGACCTCACCAAGTTCCAGGACGACCACCCAGGTACGTACAATGCGCTTTCACGTGATAGTGCCAATGGCGAGAGTGTGTGCTGCTTGAAGACGGCCGCCAGCCACCGGAGACAGAGAGAGAAAGACGAGAGAGAGAGGTCGGCATCTCTCACAGAAACACTAGCTGTGAAACCCCCTCTCTTAACGCGGGGAAGAAGAACATCGCCGGCCTCGAAAGTCCCAGTACACACACTTCCACCGTAGTCACAGTCACCACCGCCGCTAACCCTAACTCTTCCTTCCAATCTCAGGTGGCAAGAAGATCCTGCAAAGAGTGGCCGGAAAGGACGCTTCGAAACAGTTCTGGAAGTACCACAATGAGGGCATCCTGAAGAAGTACAAGGCCCAGCTCCAGGTCGGCTCGCTCGACTCCAAGCCCAAGCCCGCCGCCGAGCCCCCGAAGCCCGCCCCGGTTGCTAAGAAGCCCGTCGCCGCCGCCACCGCCGCCGCCACTTCGACCGCCGTGGTGCACGCCCCCTCGGAGGCGCTGGAGCCGTTCGGCGATCTGATCCCCTTTGGCGACCCCGGCTGGTACCAGGGCTACCACTCGCCCTACTTCAACGAGACCCACGCCGCCCTGCGCGCCGAGGTGCGCGAGTGGGTTGAGCGCGACATCGAGCCGTACGTCACCGAGTGGGACGAGAAGAAGGAGGTGCCGGCCGAGATCTACAAGGAGATGGGCCGCCGCGGCTACCTCACCGGCCTGCTCGGCATCCACCCCTACCCCCAGCACATCACCGGCACATCGGTGGCGTCGGTGCCGCCCGAGAAGTGGGACCTCTTCCACGAGATGCTGCTGACCGACGAGCTGTCGCGCACCGGCTCCGGCGGCTTCGTGTGGAACCTGATCGGCGGCTTCGGCATCGGCTGCCCGCCGCTGATCAAGTTCGGCCAGAAGGCCCTGGTCGACCGCATCGCCCCCGGCATCCTCAACGGCGACAAGCGCATCTGCCTAGCCATCACCGAGCCCGACGCCGGCTCCGACGTGGCCAACCTAACGTGCGAGGCCAAGCTGTCCGAGGACGGCAAGCACTTCATCGTCAACGGCGAGAAGAAGTGGATCACCAACGGCATCTGGTCCGACTACTTCACCACCGCCGTGCGCACCGGCGGGCCCGGCATGAACGGCGTCAGCCTGCTGCTGATCGAGCGCGACTTCCCCGGCGTGTCGACCCGCCGCATGGACTGCCAGGGCGTGTGGTCGTCGGGCACCACCTACATCACCTTCGAGGACGTCAAGGTGCCGGTCGAGAACCTGCTGGGCAAGATGAACCAGGGCTTCCGCGTCATCATGACCAACTTCAACCACGAGCGCATCGGCATCATCATCCAGTCGGTGCGCTTCTCGCGCGTGTGCTACGAGGAGTCGGTCAAGTACGCGAGCAAGCGCCGCACCTTTGGCAAGAAGCTGATCGAGCACCCGGTCATCCGCCTGAAGCTGGCCCACATGGCGCGGCAGATCGAGGCGTCGTACAACTGGCTCGAGAACCTGATCTTCCAGTGCCAGCAGATGGACGAGCGCGAGGCCATGCTGCGGCTGGGCGGCGCCATTGCCTCGCTCAAGGCCCAGGCCACCGTCACCTTTGAGTTCTGCGCCCGCGAGGCGTCGCAGATCTTCGGCGGCCTCAGCTACTCGCGCGGCGGCCAGGGCGGCAAGGTCGAGCGGCTATACCGCGATGTGCGGGCCTATGCCATCCCGGGTGGATCGGAGGAGATCATGCTGGATCTCAGCATTCGCCAGTCGATGCGTGTGGCCAAGGCCATTGGCATGAAGCTGTAGGCGGTGTCGTCTGTTCCTTTTTTCTTTCTTTTTTTTTTCTTTTGTACCCTTTTCCTTTTTTGGTGTGTTTTCTATGATCTTCTCCGTACATATGTTCCCCCCCCCCCTTTTTTTTTCTTTCTTTTTTTCTTACTTGTTCACTGAGTGCGTGACGGGGGGGTTTTCTTGTCGTCTCTTTTTTTTCCCTTTTCCTGCTTGGGCTGTTCGCTATTTGTGTATCATCATTTGGTGTGCTGGGTAAACGTGTCAGACTATATGAACAAAATCTTGGAATTACTCCTGCTCTCCGTGTGTGTATGTGTGTGTGTGTGTGTCTCTTGATGTCTCACTGTATTCACACTCCCTGCTATGGCTCCTCTCCCTTCCATGGCCGCTCCAGTCCAGAGCGGTCTATTCCTCGTGAAGGGAGACTGCACACCCAGCTGCTCGGCTTTCTCAGTCTTCCAAGTTCCCCCTGCAACTTCTCGGGGGATCCCAAAGACGCCGTTCTTCCACACGCCTGCCAATTCCGCGTTCCGACGCTTCCGGGGGCTTCCCTCGATAAGTGGGTTCGGTGGCAGCCCCGAGAGCCGCAGAGCCGGTTGGGCTTCTGGTTCCGCCATTCTGTCTGTGTGGACTCGGGGGGTGGAGACATGTCTATGCTAATACCAACTGTGTTAACGGGCTCTTCAACTCCCCTTTCGACTTGCACGTCCACTCCCCCTGCTGAGAAACGATGCTTACCACATACAACAACCTCTCTTCACTGAGCCCACGCGTATTCCCCTCCAAGCCTCCCACGCCTCGTATACACACCCTCCCGCGATCGTCACAAATGCCTGTAATTTCCGCCCCCACCGGAATGAACCACCGAAACCACCCACCCACACTCACGCTGCCCACCTCCGGCAGACTCTTGTAAACAACACCCACACCACACCACACCACACCACACCACACCACAACACAACCACCCACGCTCTGCCGTGTCTCGTGCGTCATCCGGAATGCACCCCACGCGCACCTGCAGCCGCAAAACAGAAAGATTTGAGCCACCCGACTTTCCCAGACTCTGAGCCTTGCGTTCGGGGCGTCGGCCGCACCTGTATCGATCCCTTGTGCTTCTGGGAAGCTATGTGTCTCATGCTGCGAATTAGTTGGTAGGATTTCGTGCGGCGGCATGGACACCCGTCCATATACGCATTCTCCGATAGCGGGAGACCGACACGCAGCTGTACACCCAAACCAAACACCAAAATACACTCGTACAGCGAAGGATATACACAGGCGAAGGAATGCGGACGCAGACCGCCCTCAGTGGGGGCCGCCGCAAAAACGTGGGGGAGGGCCCCAGCGACTATTCCGGCGAAGAGAGACCGACAGGCCCCTGCAGGGAGACCAGATACACCGGGATTAAAGCCGTGGATTCTAGGAGAAGAGGAAGACCAAAACACACGCCGAGAAGAAACTGCCGGTTGAGCAGTGTTCCAGTGCGAGTCCCGCCAGTTCCCACCCTCGAAAAGTCCTGTCAGTCGCTGCATCTGCTGCGTCTCGCTTCTCACCCGTATATATTCCCTGAGCCGCCGCCACCCCGGGCGGCCACCGCGCTCGCATTGCGTCTTTTCTCTCCCCTTTCTCTCCGCCTCTCCTTTCTTTGTCTTCTTGTTCTGCAGGCCATGGTTGTCCCCGCCCGCTCATCCCCCGAAGCCCCGCTGCATCCCGGCGCCCACCTGCTTCCTCCGGAGTTCTCCGCCCGGGCCTTGTCCGACCTGAGCCCCGTCACTCGTTTTCTCTGTCCTTTCCTGTGGTCCGTTACTGTTGCTTGATATCGTCACTCGTTTCCATCGTCGCTCTTGGGAAGGTTCTTCTCTTTTGTGTCCTTGGCAGGTCCGGCTGACTGCACCGTGACTGCCGCTTTGTAGCTGCTTCTGCCCGTCGCTCTTTAATCGAAACTCTGTGGCTCGTTGATCCTCCCTCTCAAAACGTTCTTCCTGCAAACACTCACATACGCACCAAACCCCTCCACAGTTGATCATGGCCCTGCTAAAGGCCCTCGTCTCGGCCCTGGCCGCCACTTACTCCGGCCTCGGGCCCCGCGTCATATCCGGCCCGGGCGCGTTGAACGACGTCTCGAACACGGTCTTCCCGGCGGCCATTCTCCCCCGCGCAGTCCTGCACAGCGCCGCCGTCGTCCCCGCCAAGCCCCCGGTCAACACCAGCCACGGATCGCTTGTTTTCGCTGCGCACGACGACGTGCCGACGTACCTCATCGTGGCCAAGACGCCTAGCCGACGCGGCGCTGCGGGTGGTCTGCGCGACATGGCTCTCTCGGGAAGCTTCTCGGGTGGCGCCGCCAACGAATCCTCAGTGCCGGCTGTGCCTGATGCAGTCAGCCCGAGCCCTGTCGATCTCGGGGCGGTGCGGAAGGCCGCGGTGCCCCACGGTGCGCACCGCCCGCACGTCACCATGTGGCCTAGGGACTACCGAGAGACAGCCGCCTGGCACTCACCCGGTACGTCCAGACAACTTCGCCCTGGCCGACTCCCCCAGACACTTGCAGTCCTTCCCTTACTGACCAGGCAATCCCCTCCCCCCCAGACTCTGCCGCCGCCGCAAACGCAAGCCGTGGCACCCAGGCACAACAGGCCAGTCGGGCTGACGCTACGCAGGCCCTCGTGGCCGCCACTGATAGGGCGGCCGTGGAACCCGCTGGCGTCATCATCAAAACCTCGGTGTGGGACGCAGGATTCGTGGTGCTCTCGGTGGCGTTTGCTGTGATGTCGCTGGGCATGTTCACCGTGCTGTAGCGGACACTCGGGAACATGCAGGTTAGACGGGATTAATACACCAGTATGGCTGGAGGCTTTAGGCTTGGGATGTCTTTCAATTGCCCATTTCTGTGTTTGTTTACTAGAATAAATTTCCCTTCTATCGTCCTGGATACAAATCGGGGAAGCTCATCCCCGCCCCCGTGTAACCCTAACTGCTGGGGTTGCAGCTGACTAACAACTCGCGGTTGACTGGAGAAGGCTGAGAACCGGTACAAGCGCGGTACATGGCGCCCGTGCGTGTTTCAACAGCCATTTGTGGCTGTGTGGCAGGTCACTTGCAGGTACACCACTGTCATGACCACGCCATCAAAGTCATTCACCACCTTCAAGTTTTGGCCTTGTTAGCGAGTGTTCGCTTTTCCCTTCTGCATCTTGTTTTCCTTCCCACTTCACCCTCCAAGTTCATCGTCAATTCTCCAATCCATCATCCGAATCTGCGAATCGTCTCTAGCTATCCCGTCAATCGACCCGGCTTTTCCTGCGCTTCCTGAAATCTCGGGCCGTTGATATCCCGAGCCTGCGTTTCGCCTACTGCAGCCTGGCCTGATCTGATATCTTCGGTTGTGCCGTGACTGTCAATCCACAGCGGCACCGTTGATCTATCTGGAGCCTGTTTGCTTCAGACTCACAGCTCGGCTGTTCCGGCTGTGTGCTGTATCCTCTACGATCATCCGAGTGTGTCCGTGAACCCCCGCGCCGCTCACCATGTCGCACTCTCCGCGCCCGTCGCAGGGCATGCTCATCAACCTCCCGCCTCCGCAGCCGGCGGACACTCCGTCCGACATGCCGTAAGTAACAGCAGCAGACGCGTTTGATGCTGACGCCAATATACGCTAACCCTCGCTGCTGCAACC
>LNGL01000029.1:0-17963 GCA_001510565.1 Knoxdaviesia proteae
ATCGGTAGTCCGCCTCTACCGTTTACTATACTAGCTAATAGGGTTATTATTAAGTATAATAACGTATCTAGTAGTTAATTTAAATTCGGTATCTTCGGTATTACCGTATAAGGTATCGGCCTAGGCGTTTAGTATCTAATCTTACGCCGTAGAGCTCCTTCGATAGGTAATCCCCTTCTAAGCGCTTCTAGTAAGGTACCGTAGTATACGCTTTAGGCCCTTAGCGTATATAATTCGTAGGTCGTAAGAAAAGCGCGCGTACTAATATATAACGTAGGCCACGTTAGGTCAGGTCTTTCCTATAAGGTATAAGAGCTTTCCTATTATTCGATAGTATAAGCCTTAATTAGTAGGTTATATATCCTTATACTCGGGGGGTAAAAAGGTAACTAGCTCTATTAGCGTAGTTATAGTTTAGTAATTTAAAAGCTAGAACTCCTCTAGTATATCTCTAATATAGCTATCCTAACTAATTAAGATACTATCGTTCTCGATCTTAATAGCTATTCCTAGGAGCTATTCGGGCTCTCCTTAATACTTAAAGATTAGGATACTTACGAGGTCTTTCTCGAATCGATTAGCTATTACTTCGTTAAGAGAAAGAATTAGTAGGTCGTCGATATAAGTGTGATTTCCTAGTACATAGTCCAAAGGACTGACAAATGGGTTACAATTGTAAGGCACGTATGGAGAAATATGTAAAAGGGAAGCTTGAATTTTTTTTATCTCAAGATGATTCCTATGAAAGCGCGGCGGACGTCGTCCTTTTATAGGTCTTTTGCCAGCTCATTGAGGCATTTGTATGCATTTACTTATACACCCAAATGCTCACCGCTGGGCAGTATCCATGTGCATTGACATACGTTTGCAACGTACTGCAATGCACTCCGACCTATTAGGGATCCACAAGATCCCCTTTCTCAACTAGATCGTCCGCGATCTACCTTTAACTGGTAAAGGACATCAGGAGGACTTCCCTTTATATGTCTTTTATGGCTTTTCAAGTGTTTTTATGCTTTTCTGGGGGGGTCCTCTTTTCTTGTCCTTTTCGACTTCCAAGCATACAAATCAGGTCCAAATAACAGGAATAACAACAACAGGTAACATTAGTAACAATAACAACGATAATAACAATAACGACTAACATAGAAATGGGGGGGGGGGGTCCAATCTGGGATACGGGGCTTTTCTCATTTCGTAGCGTTTCGGGTGGCTATCGGCACCGATTCATCTAACCATTAGCGGCGATTTGCCTCAGTATTACGCAGCATTTAGGGGAATCGCGTAGATAGCGACACCCAACCGGACCGCAATGGCCTGTGTCATCCCATACTAGTGACGATTACGCAGCTCTATCTGCCATTTATGCTAAATATAGGCAGCGGGCCTACCAGCGTAGAGCGCTACGAAAGCAGGCGGTGGCGGCACCATGGGAAAGGGGGGTGCTACTGCAATTGCAGCCGCTACTACCGGTGCTAGCATTGGCACGAATGCGGCGACAACGGCGCCAGCGGCGGGCCCAGCAGCTACTATTGGTGCTACTACGGGTGCCGCTACTAGTGCCGCGACCACCACGACCGGTACTAGCGGGGGTCCTCCTTTAATATCATTAATCTCAATAGCCTCAGCGGGCGCAAAGGCGGGCAATAGATGGACCGTGACGGTAGCCGGGGCCAATGCCGTACGCCGTGGGCGTGCAATGGTCGCTTAAATAGGTAGGGGGTTTTCGGTAAAGACGTGTGCCAACGCCACTAGGTTAATAAAACGCAGCGCATTATTGAAATCGCTACCGTTTAACTTCTTATTAGCAGGCGTTACGTGCTAGTCGTATACGCGCAGGTATATTACTACCGCGAGGTCTCGTTCGGCGCGAGTACGTGGGTTTGGGGTCTCAATCCAGGCGTTATCGGCTATCAAAAAGCCGTCCATTACGGTCGATAGGTAGCCGGGGATACGGCAGTTAGCCCAGCTATTATGGCAATCAGCACAAGTGCTCTACTCTACGTTATTGATAACGTATCTTTAGCAACGAATACCAGGGTATTCGATACGTCTAAGCATACATCGAGGGCACGGGAGCGCTTCCTCGTCGGTAATCACGGCGGCCACGCGCGGCTAAGCAGCGGCCATAGTAGGCAATAGGGTGTTATTAGTAGTGTTAGTATTAGTATTATTATCGTTTATGGTATAGCTAGTGGGCTCTATGTGTAGAATAGCTAGTAATAGCAGTAATAATGTTAGTAATAAGAAAGATAAGTAAGAAAGAGATAGTAGTAATAATAGAGACGAAGAATTATCTATTTTCGAGTCATTCATAGCTAGAAATCGCTAGCTTTTTATGCTTCTTCGTTAGTCGTATAGCTATTCGTTTCTTTATCTATCGTAAATAGGAAAGAAGTTAGCTTTTATCGTAGAAGGTGAGGTCTATCGCGGCGTTTATCGTACAGGGAGGTCTTTCATTAGTCAATATAGTCTAAATAACTATCAAAACGGGTAGTTACCGGGAAAAGTAGGGCCCGGAGACCGGAAGGGATAGCCGGACAAAGGACGTTCAAGTCGGTCCCCGTATCTAGAATATCGTGATATAGCGATATTATACTTTTAGTATTAGATAGCACTATTAGCACCTCCTTCCCCTCTCTTCCTCGCACAAATATCAGAAATAGCAGTAGCTAGGAGTGCCGATACAGACGGTAGTCGCGAATAAAAAAAAAACAAGGACAAAGAAAAAAATAGCGTAATAGCGCAGCGATAGGCCTAGAGCGGTCCAAAACGAAAAATAGAGGTAATAGAGGCTATTACAGGCGAATACGCGGGAAATAACCAGGAAAAACAAGCGAATAGCGTAATTTCGGCGGCAATAGCGGGAATATAAAAAAGGAATAAAGGAAAAAATTTCTAAAAAAAGGGAATCGCAGCGAGGCGCAACAGCAAGGCGCAGTAAGAACAAAAGGAACGAAAATAGCATAAAGAAAATAGAATACAAGCAGACTTAGGATACAATTAGGGGTCAATTTAGAATAACATATAACGAATAGGAGGCAATTAACACAAAGGGAAAACAATTAGTAACAAAAAGGGAAATAAAAGCAAGGAAAAAAAAGAATAGTATATATATGTAGCGGCAGTTACCTACCGATAGACGACAGGCGCTTACGGTCCAGCTCGAGAAGGCGGCGACTAGCATACCAAAGGCTACGAATAGGCTAGCCGTCTTCCACGTAGGCTAGGAATAGGTTAAACCCATTATGCCGTTTATCGAGTCGATAGCCGCCCGGTAACTCCAGAGTATAGGTATTACCCTAGTAAACGTCGACAATAAGCCACGGGCCGTCATAGAATAGCTCGTATTTATGCTTTTACAGTCGATATCGCAAAATCCAATCGCCTTTTCCAAAAATACGGTACGTAGCTTTATCATTTTGCAGCATAGCTCTAATATACATTCGGCATGCCTTTACGGAGTCAGATGACAGGCGAACGGTCTCAAATAACTGCCTTTCGCGAGCCAAATCCTACTAAGAGGCGACATCTTCGTCCATTATCGGTTCTCGTTCGTATATCGTAGCGATATAGGACTTACTATAGTAAGGCTCGGTACCGAAAAGCAAGTAATACGGGGAAAAGCCGCTCATTTAAGGGCGATTCAGGTAAATACGCATAGCTTTAGGAATAATCGTCAGCCAATCGATATCTTCCCGTTCTTCGGCATCAACGCCGGCCAAGCGATAGGCAATATACTTAATTTAGCCGTTAAAACGCTCAACTCGCCCATTCGTACGTGGATGGTATATCGTTATCCGGTACCACTAGATAGGTAGCTCTTAGCTGGCGAGAAGGGTTTTAAACTCATCGGAGTTAAAAGGAGCACCATTATCGGTAATGATCTCCACCGGGGGTCCGAATACGGCGCAAATACGCGTAAGCAATATCTTAGTGGTAGCCAAAGTGCCATTACGAGGGTCCATAGCCACCATAGCGTAGCCCGTAGCGTATTCCACGGCTATCAACAACTACATTCGCTTTCCATTAACGATAAAACGTCCGGTGAAGTCCATCCCCCAGCGTGCTAATAGTCGTGCGGTTAGTATCGGTCGCAGCGACTCGGTCACCTAGGGAGGCTTTTACAGCAGTTAGCATTCCATACACCATCGAATAGCCTCATTCGCAGCCAATATCAGGTCGGGGTGCCACACTCGTCTCGCTAATAGGGCGTATAGCGTGCCAACGCGTGCATATCCTTCTAGCTTATAGACTTTAACTACTTCCACCACGGCTACCTCGTACGTCAGTATCTTTATCAGAGAACGGTTAACAACGGCATACACTTCATCGTGAAAGACGGCGAAATAGTCTTTAACGAACGTCGAAGTGATGCGATTAGGGAGAGGATAGCCGTTTTCGAGGTGGTTGATGATGTCTTAGACGTCGTGCCATCTGAGGTCGTCCAACTTTTTGACGTTAGCAGCTATTGGCGTGTCATTCGTGGCATTCGTGGGCTGTTCGGCGTCCGTGGTGTCATTCGTGGCATTCGTGGGCTGTTCGGCGTCCGTGGTGTCATTGGACGGTGGCTGTGCTAGTAGCCGTATCTCAAATCGCTGGTTCGGGGGTCTGGGGTTATCGTCATTAGTGGGAAAGGCGTCGGTTATCGTGTCTTTGTCGTCCGGATCGGGCCCTTCCTCCTCATTTATCACCAGCGCCATATCCATACGCGGTCGTAACAACCAATCGGCCAAGACATTAGCCTTACCGGAGCGATAGTAGATACGCACGCCATAGTATACGATTATATCGAGGAATCGCAACATTCGGGCCGGTTATTCCTACTTTATAGTGAAAAGGCGGAGTGTTTCATAGTCAGTAATAACGGTGATCTCCGCGGCTTCCAACCAGCTCCTCCAATATTACAAGGACATAACAACGGCAAGCATTTCTCTCTCCTAGGCACTATATCGCTACTAGGTTTTCGACAAAACGGCGCTAAAGTACGCAACAGGGCGCAATATACTACGTTTATTATTGGAATCGCGCCACGGTTAGAACAATATGGCGCCAACGGCAGATATCGAGGCGTCGGTCTCTAGGACCGATAGCAGCGTATAGTCGTAGTTACGCAGCTCCGGAAGGGATACCATTATATCGCGAATATCGCGCCATACCTACAATAACTCTTCGTCCAGCTACACTTATACGCCTTTTAACTTATCCACTCCGGTATACTTATAGAGTAGGCGCGCTTTATATACAAAGTAGGGGATAAAGCGGCGCAAATAGCCAGCGGCGTTCAAAAAGCTACGAATCTCAGTAATAGTAGCAGGCGGTAGTCTCTCTCGTACGGCGGCGGCCTTTTCAGGGTCTAGGCGAATACCGTAGACGGAGATAATCATTCCCAGGAATTTACCTTCTTTAACGAACCATTCGCACTTTTTAAAGTTCAATAACAGTCGATAGCGGCTCAATTAACGGATGACAGCAACTGTCCGTTCCGCCAGTTCCGCCATTATCTCGCCCCAAATGCAAATATCGTCCAAAAGGCCTATTATAAAAGCGCGGACCGGCTCAAGGACCTCGTTCATAAAACGCTAGAAAGTAGCTAATACGTTTATAAGGCCAAATAGCATACGAAGCCACTCGTATTATCCGAATAGTATAGAAAAGGCGGTCTTTAGCACAGCTTCGGGGTCCATAACGATTTACCAGAAGCCATCCTCAAGGTCGAGGAAGGTATAAAAGCGGTATCCGGCGGCTTATTACAGGGAATCCTCGACATTTAGCAGTAGATAGGCGGCCTTTCAGGTAACTTCGTTCAATACGCGGTAATCGATCGCAAAGCGGTATCGTAGTCGGTCATCGCCCGGGAGGGGCTTCTTCGGTAGCAGCAATACTAGTACGGACCATAGGGAGTCAATAGCGTATCGAATAACGCCGAGAGAGAGCAATTTATCGGTAAATTCTCTCATAATTTCACGTTAGTAAGGGCTATAGCAGCGTAGGGGAAGAGATCTAGGCTTAGCGTCTACCGTCTCGATATTATACTAAGTACGGGCCTTTACGTCCGGTCTAGTATCAAAGTACCGGGGAATAAAGACGAAGGTATTATCTTTAAAGGCCTTTCGCATAATTATCAGGGCTTCGGCATTAGCTTTCTTCCATTAGTTTTCCATAATAACTCTAGCACCGCGAATAGCATCGTGCTTCATACGCTCTTTCGCAAGCAATAGCTACTTTTTATATTCAGGCAGCAGTTCTTCATCAAATTCAATAGTAACGCGGTCTATATTTACTATCCATAGGAACGCTTGGCGTAGCAAAAGGCTATCATTATACAGCTAATTAGTAAGATAAGCAACGAAGGCGAACATTTCAGAAGTAACGTAGGAGAGGGCGTAGGTATCAGGGTCGGCTAGCGAAATACCGTAAATATATATCGATAGGGGCAAAGGAGGGTCTTTAGCATGAGGAAGACTAGGATTATCGGCAGAAGGGAGGGCATTTATCGGAAGGTTATCGGCGTAGGTCATATAAGTGATAGCGACATTATCGCGTCGTTAGGGAGGGTAGAAATAAGGAATAACGGGGGAATTACGCAAAAGTATAAGCTTTATCTCGCCATTAGCGTCAGTATACCCGAGCTTCGCAGCGCCGCTTCTACCAATAGTCAAGTCAGCGGGGTAGGCACCGTCAGTAATAATACCGGCCGCCATAGAAATAACCTCTAATAGACCGTCAACGGTTGTTAGTCGGAAGGAAATAACGACATCGTTAATAATAGCGAAGCTGCCGTTACCGCCTAGACCACTAAGGCGTAGCGGGTCTAAAGATAGGTACGGCTTCAAATAGCGACGAGCGTACGATTCAGAGACGAAAACGCTTACTATTCCGGTATCAATAAACACAACGAGGGGGGTTTATTTATCATTCGTCAGTGAACCGGTATAAAGGCGATATCGCTCGCGATATCCCTCGCGGCGTAGCTACTTTATCAATATCTTACCAATAGCCGTGGATTCCTCAGTCGATAGGGTAGGAAAGAACGTAGAATAGTAGGCAACGTCAGCGAAGTAGTTATCATTCACGTCTGAGCCAGTGTCTTCGGAAATAGGTAAACCTTCGGGAGATAAATCCTCTTTCTAGGTAGCGTAAGTATTATAATTCGCGGGCTTCTCATCCCCTCTCTTATCGTTTCGCTAGCCTTTGTCCGTCATTTATCTATCTTTATATCCAAAGGGGTAGGGAGTAGGAGAACGGTACGCCTTTCAGTCTTAAGACGGCCTTCGTGAATAGTCGCGGTCTCGGTCCCGAGAGGTATTACGGGAATAGTGACGAGTATCGCAGTTATCGCGTGAACGGTTGCGATTATCGGCTGATCGACCGCGATTTATCGTGAAACGAGTCTTTTATCGGCAGTCATCATTCTCATCGCGGGGTTCTAGGCATTCGCGCACCCAATAACCGGTCTTTCCGCAGCGGAAACACGTCGATTTATCCCTATCTTTATCCTACGTAATATAATTAAGGGCTTCTTCGCGTATTCCGAATTACAGCGTTTCTCCTTCCTCCTCGGCTACTTTTAATACGGCATTCAGCTAAGCGGCGTGCGATTACATATTCTTTAACAGGTAACGGGTAGTATTTACCATAGCACGAACGCTCGAGTCCGCACCAATATCCTATCTTATCTTATACCACAAGTCCGTAACATTATAGCGCAGAATATCCTCAACTATACGTCGAATATAGTACGTTTCAAGTAAGTTATCAGTAGAATTCTATACCATTTCGGCCAGAAGTTCGATAGCCTCATATTCGGACTTATACTAGCAATTAAGTGCGAGAGCCGTGAATACGCGCGACGGGGTAGCCATTAGAATACGACTAGAAACAAATATCAGCACTAATTCCACTAGCATTAGCCATAGCATATCGGCGTACCTACGAACGAAGTACTAAAGGGGTATAAATTCGCCTCTAATTACCGGTAGCATTCGAGACGTCCAGTACGTATATAGAATCATAGATTCGTACAGGCAGGTCTAAATACGTACCAATTATACTACAACTATATAGTCCGCTTTACTTAAGCAATCGCTTTATAGCCAACTAACTACTTTTTTACCGTTCTTCTTACAATCCTCTCCATCGTTAATATCTAATAGCAGCATTAGCTCTAGAAATATCGCCTAAAGATATTTACACCACTCGGTTACGCGTTCGTCGTTCCTTAGGGGTTCATTATAGGCTATTAGTCCGCCTTCGACAGCCAAATTCCCATTTACCAAGCGAGGGCCGGGGAATCGGCTATCAATAGCGAGCCTTAATAGTAGTAAAAAGCCGTCAATACTAACGTCGTTAAACGGCTTCCGTTCCGGTCCTAAGTAGAGCTTCGCTTAGAACATCACACCAGGTATTATCATTTACGATAAAGCGGGCTGGAATAGTGTCGGGGGGTTATGGAATATACTACCATTATAGGCTCCTTATCCATATACGTAGCCTTATAATCCTTCCAATACCGTTATTCCTATACCTTTAGGTATTTACAATAATATATACGGCACCATAGGCTAGGTTCCGGATAATTAGACGTCTTTCGCAGTCAGTAAGGGGTCATTAGCTACGGTTACGCTAGCAAGGGGGCTTCTTCTACCGGTATTAGTAGACAATAGTAGTGCTGTTATAGACGGGTTATCAGTCGGGGACGTAGGAGTAGCAAAAGATAAAGAGGCAGCTATAGCTATAGCCGGTAAGTTACTACGGCTCATAACGTCAGCTAGTCTTTCTAAAAGTCTTTCCATTATCGTAGTAATAACCATATTCATATCATCGGCATACTCTTTATCTCTCTTTTATCTCTCAATATTAGACTCAGCGCAGTCTAACAGCAGCGTTTTCATCATTTACTTCAATTCCTCGATCGTAGATGACTCGGTAGTTTAGGGTAGTGGACTACTAGCCGGCTAAGCCGGTAGAACATTCGTTCCGTCATCCACCGCCTTTCCCTTCCCTCGGCCTATCATTATCGGGCGATTACGTGTAATGGGCTATACTTCCGCAGGTAGTTATAGCTCCTTAGCTAGTAACTCACCGGTATAGGTCTCTTTCACCGTAACTTCGGAAGATAGGGGCAGCGGTTACGTCGATTAACTACTAATAACAGGGGTTTACGGACTTTCGCCTATGTTTTATAGGCCAGGGGTAACGCTTACCTTACTTAAGGCTTCAAGGTTATAGATAATACTTTTATCCTTTTTTCGTAGAACGCGTTATTCTTTATCCGTCATCCGGAACGAAAAATAGATATCAGCGGTCTAGACTTACCGTCGGTATGGAATTATAGGGACAAAGGGCGGTAAGTAGGAGTGAATGGTAGCAAGGGTAGGTCAATAGGGGGTCAGTAGTCGACAAAAGGAGTCAGATGGTCACGATTTATGGGTCAAATGAGGAGGAAGATGGTCACGATTTTTGGGTCAGTGTCAGGGCAACGCGTATTCGGGGAACTAAGAAACAATGAAAAAGAGAACTATTGAAACGAGAAACAGGGCTAGTGCAAATGAAAGTGGGTTTATTAGAGCGCAAAGGGAGGTGATTAGAACGCAAAAGGGGTCGATTAGGACGCAAAAGGGGTTCAAAAGCGGGTCAGTCTCGTAATAAGAAGCGGATTAGCAATCAGAAACAATAGAAAATAGGCAAAGAAGAAAACCGTAAACGGAGATTATCGAAATCGAAATGGCGGGAATACCGAGGTATTGGTTACCGAAATGAAGGAAATGTCGTAGAAATAGGAGAAAAGTCGCAGAAATAAAAGGAAAATCGCAGAAATAAAGGGAAAAGTATGAGAAATAGCTGTCAAATGTTCCGTAGCTAGGACTCGAACCTAACGTTGGGATCTAACGATTTTAGAAGTAGGAAAAAGGCACGCGAGCGGCGTGGATAGTTAGTAAAGGTAGCAATTCGGCGTTCACCGAGGCAACAAGCAGTTAATTAGTTATTGTTTCGGTGAAGGTAGAATTAAAAGAAAGGAATAGTAGTATTCAACGTGCTTTCGTTGCTGAAAGGAGGTCGAATAAAAAGGGGTTTATAAAAGAAGGGCAATCCGTTATTCAAAGTAAACGGCAAGTAGTAAAACTATCGATTATGATAAATATAGGATTAAAAGAAAGGAAGTCGAGATATCGGTCAATTACGTATCGATTAGGACTCGAACCCAGAGGAAAGGCAAACGATTACGACGGTTAGGCTTCAAAGGAAGGTCAACAAGAGATCAATAATATAAGCATTACGCTCACAAAAAATTAATTTTTTATAATTTCCTAGTACATAGTCCAAAGGACTAACAAATAGGTTACAATTATAAGGCACGTATAGAGAAATATATAAAAGGGAAGCTTAAATTTTTTTTATCTCAAGATAATTCCTATGAAAGCGCGGCGGACGTCGTCCTTTTATAGGTCTTTTACCAGCTCATTAAGGCATTTATATGCATTTACTTATACACCCAAATACTCACCGCTAGGCAGTATCCATGTGCATTAACATACGTTTGCAACGTACTGCAATACACTCCGACCTATTGGGGATCCACATAAGAAGAGATAACTACTCGGGTCTAGGGGTTATAGTAGGTCGCGTCGTCCGCTTATAAAAGCTTAAATCTAATTATCGCTAGTACCTCTCGTAAGTAAATCTACTACTATCTTCCTAACTACTTTAGTTTATATAGTAGTTTTAGTAGAATAAAATACTACTAAGCGCTTCCTAACTTCTACCTTACCTTTAAAGCCTTATTAGGGTATTTATTAAGGTATTTACGTATTATAGGCTTAGGGATAATATAGATTATTTCCTTAAGCTCTCCTTATAAGTAAGTAGAGACTACGTCTATCTACCGTAGGGTAGCTCTCGTCTTAACTACTAGGGCTAATAAAATTCTCTACGTATCTAGGGTCGCGGTTAATACGAACGTTTCGTAGAAGTCGACTCCCTCTCGCTATTAAAAGCCTCGAGCGTACTATCTTACTTTCTTCTTAGTCTCGTTACCCTCCGCGTTAGTCTTTTATCGAAAGGCGAGCTTCGTAGTAATTAGTTTCTTTAGAGGCTTTCCCTATATTACCCTAAAAGTCTTTATCTTAATAACCTTCCGAAATTTAGTCCTAATAGCTTCCGTCTATATACCTATAGCTTTCTAATCTCGCTAAGGGTCCCGCTTTAATATTTTATCGGTATTACGTAGATAGATAAAGTCGGATGCTACTATAAATATACTTCCCGGTAGTCGGTCGCTAGCTAACTTATTAAGGTCTTTAAGCTCGTCCGGTCTCGAAAGGCTCTAGTCTATAGTTAGAGGATTCGTAATCGTAACCTCCTCGTCATCTAGTAGGTCCTACTTATTAGGTAGTTCCGAAACGGCCGCTAGCTCTAATACGCCCGATAGCTCCGATACGCCCGACGGCTCTAATACGCCCGATAGCTCCGATACGCTAGATAACCCCTTCTTAGGGGTACTACCTCTAGTAGTAGCACTAGCTTTCGACTAGCGTAGCGCTCCTAGAGGATAGGATCGAACGTACTTTCTATATAAAAGCTTATAAATACGTTCCTAAAATCGGATATCTTTAGTAATATATACCTATCTAAATTCTAGAATCTATACTCTATAAAGATAGCGGCCTTAGTATCCGACTAAGATACCCCTTACGCCCTTAGGTACTAACTTAGTATTTTCGCCGTTAAACTTAACGTCTAATATCTTCCGCCGCTAAAGGGGGTTTATATATACGATATACTTAGAGCCTAGTATTTAAAGGTAAGATATATTAACCTTCTTATCTACCCTATAAGCCTTCTAAAAGGCGCTAATTAGGGTATCGAGGCTCCCCATAGCGATTATCCGATTAAGTATATAGACTACCGCGGTTATAATCTTATCCTATAGCTCGGGCAGGATACTCTTAGTAATAATAGTTACTTTAGTCTTCTATAAGACCTCGCGGATACTATACTTAATACGCCCGTTCTAGGTAGGGTAATATAGAGGCGACGTTATATACTTAATTCCCTACTCGTAGTAATAGGCTACTAGCTTCTTTATACCGATATTAGTACCGTTATTACTATAGAGCTTCTTAGGCTTTTAGCCTAGCTCTAGCGCCTACTTCTTAACGGTCTTTTAAATATATAGTAATACTTTACTTTTCTAAGCTATCGCCTATACCGACTAGCGGCTCGTCGCCTTATCGTAAACTAATAAGAAATAGCTATTTCCGCTCGCGGATACTAGTCGTATAGTACTTACGTCTATATAGATAATCTCTTTAGGTACCTTAGAGGGTACTTTAGGGTTAAGTGCTTTAAAAGATATTATCTTTCTAAGCTCGTAAGCGCTATAAGGCTTAATTAGATTAATCACCTTCTCTACTAGTAATCTAGTAACTACTTTAAGCGTACGAGATATAGCTACCTTTTTAAGATAATAAAGGCGCTAATATATAAGAGCCTCGCTCTCTAAAAGTATACGTAGGGATACGTTAGTATATATAATACTATTAACCTCGGTATATAAGGTATAGCCTTCCTTACGGGGAAGCTTATTTATAGTCGTATAGGCCTTAAGGCCTTCTCTTACTTCTAGCGTAAAGCCTCTTTCTATTAAAAAGATAGTAGTAATAACCTTATCTTTAATTATTAGCTGGTTAGCTACTAAAACGTACCCCTTCTTATACTAAATAATTCTAGAGATAACGTTAATAGGGAAGGTAGGGTAATACTAGACGTTAGTAATTCTAAGGCTCGATCCGTCTTTTATCTAGAGTTAAATAGTCCTAATATACTAAACTCCTAATAATCCGCTCCCTAATTTAATCGAATTAGTAAAAGTCTTTAAGGAGCCTTATTTAAACTAAGATAAGTTATTCGAAATATAAAAGTCTAAGCCTATATCGTAGATCTAATTCGTATAAATATAGTAAGCGGGGTAGGGCTTAAATAGTCGCTAGTCTATAGCGGTATAGGTAATACTAAAGAAAGTAATCGATTCCTCTGCCTTCGTATCCCTTAGCAGCTTCTTACTCTTATCTTTAATAGACTTCTTTCCGGAAGTCGTAGTATTAGCGGCGCCCGGTTTATAAGTCTTCTCCTTACTATTCGCCTTCGCCTAGCACTTACTCGTAATATACCCCTTCTTACTATACTAATAGTATTAAATATCGCTTTTCTTCTTAGTAGGGGTGCTACCGGCGGTAGACTTAGGGGAGGGGGTATTAGGGTCGGCTTTCTTTACGCTATCTTCCTTCTTCCGATTAGTAGGGTATCTAATCTACTACTAGCGCGTAGCGCGACTTATATTCTTAGCGATATACTTAGATATAGCTATAACGATAGCGGCCTCGTCGTTAATATCCTTATTAAAGCTCTTTAGGATAGCGCGGAGGTCTCTATTAAGCTTAAGATAATAGGTAGTAATATAATAGTATACGCCCGTCGTGGTAAAGATAGTTAGGATTACGAGCCCTTCTAGTCTTACCTTATATACTACCGAGATAAAACGATTTAGGATCTAATACGCCCCCTCTCTCGGTTCTATTTAAAAATCGAAGATCGCTATAATATTCTTAATTCTTAACTCTCTAGTAACCTAAAAATTCTATTTTAGCGTTCTAAATAAGGTATAAGCGTTAACCTTATCTTTAAATATAAAGGAAATCTTAAAAGTAATTATTTCTTTTATTATACGCGTTATATACGCGCTTACTAGGGGTTATAGCTCCCGGAGCTACTTAACGGTAATACCTAGAGTATTTAGGGTAGTCTTAAACTCTTNACGGTTAGGCTTTAAAGGAAGGTTAATAAGAGATTAATAATATAAGTATTACGCTTATAAAAAATTAATTTTTTATAATTTCCTAGTATATAGTCTAAAGGACTAATAAATAGGTTATAATTATAAGGCACGTATAGAGAAATATATAAAAGGGAAGCTTAAATTTTTTTCTATCTTAAGATAATTCCTATAAAAGCGCGGCGGACGTCGTCCTTTTATAGGTCTTTTACCAGCTTATTAAGGCATTTATATATATTTACTTATGCACCCAAATGCTCACCGCTAGGCAGTATCCATGTGCATTGACATACGTTTGCAACGTACTGCAATGCACTCCGACCTATTGGGGATCCACATTAGTTATTACGACCGCGTATAGATATAACGCTAGTAATAAACGAGGAGGAAAGGCCCGATCTAGACGATAAAGATACGATAACTAACGCCTTTCCTACTAATAACGATAACCCTAGACCCCCGAACTAGCGATTTAAGATATAGCTACTAATATAGCTACTATCTAATAATACTACGGACGCCGAATAGCCTACGAATACTACGAATAATACGCCGATAGCTACTAACGTTAAAAAGTTAGATAACCTTAGATAGTATAACGTCTAAGATATTATTAACTACCTTAAAAACGGCTATCCTCTCCCTAATCGTATTACTTCGACGTTCGTTAAAGACTATTTCGCTATCTTTTACGATAAAGTATATACCGTTATTAACTATTCTCTAATAAAGATATTAACGTACGAGGTAGCCGTAATAGAAGTAGTTAAAGTCTATAAGCTAGAAGGATATATACGCGTTAGTACGCTATACGTACTATTAGTAAGACGAGTATAGTACCCTAACCTAATATTAGCTATAAATAAGGCTATTTAATAGTATACGGAATACTAACTACTATAAAAGCCTCCCTAGGTAACCGAGTCGCTACGATTAATACTAACTATACGACTATTAGTACGCTAGGGAATAGACTTTACTAGATATTTTATCGTTAATAGAAAGCGAATATAGTTATTAATAGCCGTAGAATACGTTACGGGCTACGCTATAGTAACTATAGACCCTCGAAATAGTATTTTAGCTATTACTAAGATACTATTTACGCGTATTTACGCTATATTCGGACCCCTAGTAAAGATTATTACTAATAATAATACTCCTTTTAACTCTAATAAGTTTAAAACCCTTCTCGCTAACTAAGAGCTACCTATCTAGTAGCACTAGATAACGATATACTATCTATAGACGAATAAGTAAGTTAAGCGTTTTAATAGCTAAATTAAGTATATTACTTATCGCTTAGCTAGCGTTAATACTAAAGAACGGGAAGATATCGATTAGCTAATACTTATTCTTAAGGCTATACGTATTTACTTAAATCGCCTTTAAATAAACGGTTTTTCCCCGTATTACCTACTTTTTAGTACCGAGCCTTACTATAGTAAGTCCTATATCGCTATAATATACGAATAAGAACCGATAATAAACGAAGATATCGCTTCTTAGTAGGACTTAGCTCGTAAAAGGTAGTTATTTAAGACCGTTCGCTTATTATCTAACTCCGTAAAGGTATACCGAATATATATTAGAGCTATACTATAAAATAATAAAGCTACGTACCGTATTTTTAGAAAAAGCGATTAGATTTTACGATATCAACTATAAAAATATAAATACGAGCTATTCTACGATAGCCCATAGCTTATTATTAATATTTACTAAGGTAATACCTATACTCTAGAGTTACTAGGTAGCTATCGACTTAATAAACGGTATAATAGGTTTAACTTATTCCTAGCCTACGTAGAAGATAGCTAGCTTATTCGTAGCCTTTAGTATACTAATCGCTACCTTCTCGAGCTAGACCGTAAGCGCCTATCGTCTATCGGTAGGTAACTACCGCTATATATACCTTATTCTTTTTTCCTTACTTTTATTTCCTTTTTTATTACTAATTATTTTCCCTTTATATTAATTACCTCTTATTCGTTATATATTATTCTAAATTAACCCCTAATTATATCTTAGTTCTACCTATATTCTATTTTTCTTTATATTATTTTCGTTCCTTTTATTCTTACTACGCTTTACTATTACGCCTCGCTACGATTCCTTTTTTTAGAAATTTTTTCCTTTATTCCTTTTTTATATTCCCGCTATTACCGCTAAAATTACGCTATTCGCTTATTTTTCTTAGTTATTTCCCGCGTATTCGCCCGTAATAGCCTCTATTACCTCTATTTTTCGTTTTAGACCGCTCTAGGCTTATCGCTACGCTATTACGCTATTTTTTTCTTTATCCTTATTTTTTTTATTCGTAACTACCGTCTATATCGATACTCTTAGCTACTACTATTTCTAATATTTATACGAGGAAGAGAGGGGAAAGAGGTACTAATAGTACTATCTAATACTAAAAGTATAATATCGCTATATTACGATATTCTAGATACGGGGACCGACCTAAACGTCTTTTATCTAGCTATCCTTTCCAGTCTCCGGGCCCTACTTTTCCTAGTAACTACCTATTTTAATAGTTATTTAAACTATATTAACTAATAAAAGACCTCCTTATATAATAAACGCCGCGATAGACCTTACTTTCTACGATAAAAGTTAACTTCTTCCCTATTTACGATAGATAAAGAAACGAATAGCTATATAACTAACGAAGAAATATAAAAAGCTAGCGATTTCTAGCTATAAATAACTCGAAAATAAATAATTCTTCGTCTCTATTATTACTACTATCTCTTTCTTACCTATCTTTCTTATTACTAATATTATTACTACTATCACTAGCTATTCTATATATAGAGCCTACTAGCTATACTATAAACGATAATAATACTAATACTAATACTACTAATAATACCCTATTACCTACTATAGCCGCTACTTAGCTACGCGTAGCTACCGTAATTACTAACGAGGAAACGCTCCCGTACCCCCGATATATATTTAGACGTATCGAACACCCTAGTATTCGTTACTAAAGACACGTTATTAATAACGTAGAGTAGAGTACTTATACTAATTACTATAATAGCTAGGCTAACTACTATATCCCTAGCTACCTATTAACCGTAATAGACGGCTTTTTAATAGCTAATAACGCCTAGATTAAGACCCTAAACCTACGTACTCGCGCTAAACGAGACCTCGTAATAGTAATATACCTACGCGTATACGACTAGTACGTAATACCTACTAATAAGAAGTTAAATAGTAGCGATTTTAATAATACGCTACGTTTTATTAACTTAGTAGCGTTAATATACGTCTTTACTAAAAACCCCCTACCTATTTAAGCGACTATTATACGCCTACGGCGTATAGTATTAGCCCCGGCTACTATTACGGTCTATCTATTACCCGCTTTTACGCCCGCTAATACTATTAAGATTAATAATATTAAAGGAGGACCCCCGCTAGTACCGGTCGTAGTAGTCACGGTACTAATAGCGGTACCCGTAGTAGTACTAATAGTAGCTACTAGGCCCGCCGCTAGCGCCATTATCGCCGTATTCGTACTAATACTAGTATTAGTAGTAACGGCTATAATTATAGTAGTACCCCCCTTTCCTATAGTGCTACTACCGCCTACTTTTATAGTACTCTACGCTAGTAGGCCCGCTACCTATATTTAGTATAAATAGTAGATAGAGCTACGTAATCGTTACTAATATAGGATAATATAGGCTATTACGGTCCAGTTAGGTATCGCTATCTACGCGATTCCCCTAAATACTACGTAATACTAAGGTAAATCGCCGCTAATAGTTAGATAAATTAGTACCTATAGCTACCCGAAACGCTACGAAATAAGAAAAGCCCCGTATCCTAGATTAGACCCCCCCCCCTATTTCTATATTAATCGTTATTATTATTATCGTTATTATTATTATTAATATTACCTATTTATTATTATTCCTATTATTTAGACCTGATTTATACGCTTAGAAGTTAAAAAGGATAAGAAAAGAGGACCCCTAGAAAAGTATAAAAATACTTAAAAAGCTATAAAAGATATATAAAGGGAAGTCCTCCTAATATCCTTTACTAGTTAAAAGTAGATCGCGGACGATCTAGTTAAGAAAGGGGATCTTATAGATCCCTAATAGGT
>LNGL01000029.1:18101-98835 GCA_001510565.1 Knoxdaviesia proteae
GTAAGTATTTAGGTATATAAGTAAATATATATAAATACCTTAATAAGCTAGTAAAAGACCTATAAAAGGACGACGTCCGCCGCGCTTTCATAGGAATCATCTTAAGATAGAAAAAATTCAAGCTTCCCTTTTATATATTTCTCCATACGTACCTTATAATTATAACCCATTTATCAGTCCTTTAGACTATATACTAGGAAATCACAAGACTTAATTAGAGATATTAGTTACTATATAATATTATAAGTAATAAGACTAACTTAGGAGGGGGGGGGGGGTTTAGTTAGGGGGTATTAGTTATTAAATACGCTTTATTTAGAGCGTAAAAATCGAGGTATTATAGAAGTTTTATAGCTTTATAGGGTTTAAAAAGGTAGGGGAAAAGGCTACGGAAGTTTTATAGCTTCGTAGGATTAATAAGTAGGGGGGGAAAGGGGGGGGGGTCGAAACGAAAATAATAAGGGGTAAAGCTATAAGCCCTAAGCTTATAACCTATTAGAAAATAAGTATAGGGGGTAATAGAAGTTTAAGCTTTAGTACCCTTACTAAAAAATAGGATTAAAAAGTAATAAGAAAATTATTAATAACTATCTAGAAAGCTAGCTAGAATAGGCGGGGGAGAGCCCCTAATTTATGCCCTATAGGATTAGGCTCCTCCCTCCTAAAGGCTCCGAATGCTATCCAGGCTTTCCATTCATTCCCCAGGCGTCTCCAGGCTTCCTGGGGCCTTCCTATAATTATTAGGTATGCCTAATAACTATATTTAATTTCCAACTGCCTAATAAATTCTTAATAACCTATAAAAGGTAGATATCCGCTACGCTTTTATAGGAATTATCTTAAGATAAAAAAAAACTTAAGCTTCCCTTTTATATATTTCTCTATACGTACCTTATAATTATAACCTATTTATTAGTCCTTTAGACTATATACTAGGAAATCATAGGCGGGGGGGGCCCTAGACGCTATAGAATAGATATTATACTTACCTTTATAACTAATACTTTTAGTTTAAATTCGTTTATCTCTTATAAAAGACTTTCCTTTAAAAACCGTAATATAGGTTTTATATAATTATAACTTATTTATTAGTTTTTTAAATTATATATTCAGAAATTATAACTATTATATTTATTAGGCGTTTCCTCTATTTACTTAGGGTTAATTATAAAGCTTTAAAATAAATTTATTCTTTTATTCTAATCCCTTCTTACGCTTTTAAAAAAATAAAAAGTATTAAAAATAAAACGAAAAGAGAATAGAAGAATAAAAGAATAAGAGAATAAGAGAATAAGAGAATAAGAGAATAAGAGAATAGGAGAATAAGAGAACAAGAGAACAAGAGAATAAGAGAACAAGAGAATAAGAGAATAAGAGAGTTAGATTATAAAATTTGCACCTCTTTATAAAGCTCTTGACTAATATCCTCTAATATATGAACCATCGGTGTTGCGTATGTTAGGTCTTTTAGTATGATTTTTCGCTCCGTGTCGCAACAGCCGCCTGTCAGTAGACCAGCCACGCGGCCCGACATATCGAAAATTGCCGCGCCAGAGTCTCCTCCCGCGGAAAAGACGTTTATCTGGCCAGGAAACTGGCGGACCTTCGACTTGGCATCAATGGCAAGAATTGCTATGTTATAGCAATTCTTCTTTTCATTCATACCAAATGGAGTGCGTGTAACGGAGCGAACGTCCAGGAGGAAGCCAACCGTGACACCTGTTGTGCGGCCACGTTTCAAGACAATGTGAGCATTATCTCCTTCGGCGATTGCGGTAAGTTCTGGGGCAATGGGCGCTCCCCGCATTTCCTTGAGTGGAATGGCACCTTTGAGCCGGAGAAAGCCATCTTGGGGGGGGAAGGTGATAGCGGTAGCCGATGATCCGCGCGCATTAGAGATAACTTTGCGTAGTGTCTCAGTCTGCATATCTGTGCGGAGGTCCACTTCATTAGCAAATGAAAAGCCTTCTGGAAATTTGTCCTTATCGAGGGTAAAGAGAGCCCAGTCGCGCATAAAAGACAGTTTGTCGTTAACTAAAACTGGAGGCGCGTAGCAAACATGGCCGATGACTCGAGCTTCGTCGGATGCGTTGAAGTCATGTAGTGTAGTGAGGAGTTCCGTTGCTCGCTTTGCTGTAGCCGACCCGTCTCCCCGCAACTGGATATGTTTAACCCGGTCATTGGCGATATCAAGTACCTGCTCGAGGGCGCTGGCCGCAGGGACGAGTACTTCGGCGTTTATTTCATCCGTGTCACTGCTTTGGCCCTGTGTGCTTGAGTCCCCGGACGCGGTTGCTGGAAACAGGACGTGACGGCACGTCAAGCCCCAGATAGGCCCACCCACGGCGGTGTCTTTAGGCCTTAAGTATAGTCCCAACGTCCCTTCCGACCACATGTGAGCCCGCGGCGAGACACTTTGGCCAATGGCTGTGCCAATAACGCGGGCGGCGTCGGCCTCCCAGGTATCCAGGTATATACACGCCTCACCCCGTACAGGCTCCAAAAGGCGCGGACCAGCCGATGCCGATACATCTGAGACGCGAATTTCGCATTCAACGTCCAATAATCCATCGGCATCGAGGATAGAACGAACGCGCCGGAGGACTGCCGCCAGTGTGTCCCATGAGGTGTTTGGTACGGAACTGGCGGCCACACCCACCCAAACGATGACGGGCCGTGCGGCTTCAGGCAGGTGAGCTTTTCCTATCCGTAGGACATCAATAGATGTCCAGTTTAGCGGTTCGAGAGCCGCTTCGACTTGAGGTAATGTCTGTGTCTCCCATACACCGTGAATAGGATGGGGGCCAACCGGGCCCGCTGCCAAGGCGAGTTGCAGTTCTCCAATCCTGCCGTATTTTTGGTAAGGTCGCATTTCAGGAGGGTCCGCCAGGAACCACCACGGGATTGTGCCACTCGACGTTCGGCCAAGTAAACGTGGTTGGGATGGAAATGAGGCATAGTACAGCCGGTGTTCCTGTTCTGTGGGTTGCTCGAGGAAGGGCAAAACCTCTTCTTCCGTAGTAGCAAGGCTTCCTGAAAACGGGGTCTTTTTAGAAGACGGTTCTTCCGGCGTCGGAGAGGCTGTACATGCCGTAGGCGCTGTGTCTTTTGTCGATGTGGAATTGTCGCTTGAACGACTACTGTCTGAGCGCTGTTTGTGATGGGCGTCTCGTTTGTGCGCTTCCATGGTTGAAAGTGGTGTGGCAAGATGCAGGAACCAGATACTCTCTTATAGAATATATAGAGAAACCAAGTAATGGTAGAGGACACTGTTAATAGTGAAGAGGAATCTTGGTAGATGGTCTAGTGAAAGACTGGATCGTTCAAGCAGCATAGCATGAGTAAACGACGAGATATGAAATTATTTAGGGCTGATCGCACTTAGGGTTAAATTTGTCTTAGCCACACCAACTCCAAGAATGAGTCAGCCACACCAGGTGTGTAATAAAAAAATTATGGCGTAGAGAACATTTTATTTTCTTTATACACCTGTGCTGGCTCATAATGGTTGGCCTATTTTAGTGCACAAGAATGATGATGCGAGCTTCATGAGCTGACTCGCGAGCCACCTCTCAGAATGTATCTGGCAGTGACGAGACCTTCCATGCGGATATTCGCATAGAAACCGCAAATATTTTATCAGCAGTATTTCGGTTATACCGCGTGTTACTGCATGTAGTGCATAAGGCTCGTTTCAGACTGCCCATGTTATACATTCAGCTAACGGAATGCTAGACGTTTCGTCCCGCCTTCCTAATCCCCCGGGACCAAAATGCTACCAGTCGTGAGGTTCTGCAGTGGCACTTCCGCTAAGCCTTTTGGGGGATGGTCGCAGGGCTGTCAAACTGATTTTGAATCGTAAACTGTGAAAAGGAAGGAACAACAATCGATCCAAGCCTTAAGCCCAAACCCAAAATGACTAATCAATAGATGAGTCATCACACCACACAAATCTCCTATAATTCATGTATATTAGATTTCCTTTCCCGGACTAAAGAGAAGGAAGAACTTAACTAAGAATAATAATAACTAAGGAATAAGAAATTCTATTTTTATTAAAATTTATTACCTACTTTATAACTAAGTAAAAGGTTATAAGCCTATGCTTCGTACTATATAATTTACTCTTTATAATAATAAATTAAATATCTAATACTCCCTTATACGCTCGCCTAACCGTAGCTTCTATTATTAAGGCTATAACCCTATCGGATCTACTATATCACGCCTTATCTTCTACTAATAACTTAGAAGAATACCCCACACCCCTATCTATCGAATATCCTACTATACTAGAAACCATCGTCTATCTAGTTATCGACGATAACGACGTCGAAATAGCGATACCCCCGGCTCCTCCTCCTAGCGATCCTCGTCTAATTAGAATCTAGAACCTAACACTCTCGAGTATTAAATATTAGAAATTTAAGATACGCGATAATATACGTCTTTCTTCACCTAAATAATAGATAACTTAGTTAATATCCCTTACTCTATCTCTTTAGTAACTCGATATCAATATAATTAAAAAACTAAACTTACTCCTACCTAGTATCTAAGCCTTCGTATAAGATAAAATAAGAGATACGTATATAGACCTACCTTAAAAGGTTATCCTATCTACTAATTCACCCTATAATACGTACGTTAGCCTCCGAGATACTCTCTTTAGAGATACTACCGCTATTCTTACTAAGTATATATCTTAAATCCGCGGCTTACGTTTTTAGAAAAGAGAGACCCTTATAGAGTTTATTACTAGATTTAAAGCTCTAGTAATTAAGATTTCTATCTTAGGTATCTCCCTACCTAACGAGATAATATTATCTACTATAAGCGATCCCGTTACTAGATACTATCCTTAGCTTCTACTATAGATTANTGAGTCATCACACCACACAAATCTCCTATAATTCATGTATATTAGATTTCCTTTCCCGGACTAAAGAGAAGGAAGAACTTAACTAAGAATAATAATAACTAAGGAATAAGAAATTCTATTTTTATTAAAATTTATTACCTACTTTATAACTAAGTAAAAGGTTATAAGCCTATGCTTCGTACTATATAATTTACTCTTTATAATAATAAATTAAATATCTAATACTCCCTTATACGCTCGCCTAACCGTAGCTTCTATTATTAAGGCTATAACCCTATCGGATCTACTATATCACGCCTTATCTTCTACTAATAACTTAGAAGAATACCCCACACCCCTATCTATCGAATATCCTACTATACTAGAAACCATCGTCTATCTAGTTATCGACGATAACGACGTCGAAATAGCGATACCCCCGGCTCCTCCTCCTAGCGATCCTCGTCTAATTAGAATCTAGAACCTAACACTCTCGAGTATTAAATATTAGAAATTTAAGATACGCGATAATATACGTCTTTCTTCACCTAAATAATAGATAACTTAGTTAATATCCCTTACTCTATCTCTTTAGTAACTCGATATCAATATAATTAAAAAACTAAACTTACTCCTACCTAGTATCTAAGCCTTCGTATAAGATAAAATAAGAGATACGTATATAGACCTACCTTAAAAGGTTATCCTATCTACTAATTCACCCTATAATACGTACGTTAGCCTCCGAGATACTCTCTTTAGAGATACTACCGCTATTCTTACTAAGTATATATCTTAAATCCGCGGCTTACGTTTTTAGAAAAGAGAGACCCTTATAGAGTTTATTACTAGATTTAAAGCTCTAGTAATTAAGATTTCTATCTTAGGTATCTCCCTACCTAACGAGATAATATTATCTACTATAAGCGATCCCGTTACTAGATACTATCCTTAGCTTCTACTATAGATTAATTAGGTATTCCCTACGGGCGGAATTAAGGCTATTACTACGTTCTTACGACGTGAATCCGTAGTATACCAATATCGGACCCCACCTATCCCAAACCCTAGTAGACGTACTTTCTCGATAACTACTACTCCTAATAACACTAATACGAATAATTCCACCCCCCCGAATAACCTCCCGAAGAGGGCCCCTCGCCTTTATTATAATTATAGAAAACCCGGATACCTCGCCGCTAATTATTATACGCCTCGTAAGTATAATAATAATTAGAATTCTTCCCCTACTATTAATAAGTTAAAAATCTCGATAGTTACTAATAACTAAAATAACGATAATATTAAAGATATTACTAACGCTAATAATAGTACGTACTTACTAGACCTTCCTATCGTATACTTAAATACTAATATTTTTAGCTATATAAATATTAATTTACGTTAGCTTACGGATTCCGGCGCGTCTATCTACTTAGTTATATTAGAAGCCTTTTTTATCCCTAGAACCGTCGTCTACGAAATAAGAATATTAAAGTATACTAGCGGAATAGTTAAGTCTAAGAAGAGAGGAGAAGTCTAACTAGTGATAGTACTATCTACGATCCGACTTCGTAATATTTAGCTTTTAGAGAACTCTCCGTATAATATTCTTAGCGTTAAGAGACTTCGAAAACTTACTATACTACGGGGATTTAAGGGTAAAAATAGCCTATACGGAGATAGACTTTAGTAGAATAACCGATGTATCTCTATTCTAGATGAGGACTTTTTCCTTATTAACGCTTATATTTTAACTATGCCTTCTATATTACCTTATATATTAAATTATAATAATCGCTCTACCCTTACTATCTCTATAACTCGTTTTATTCTAATAACTTTAAATTTATTAACTAACCGTTCTACTAAAACCTTAATACCTATCCTTACTATTAGTAATAATACTATTTATAAACGTCTACTATACTATTCTCCTCGCTCTATTTATATAACTTTATCTTATTTCCTTAATCTTTTAATAATAAAAATACCCGATTCCTACTACTACTATTTATACGACCTCGCTAAAGTAACTAAACGAAGCCTAGTCGGTTACCGAGTCTTATTACCTAGACCTATATATATATTATACGTTAATATCGGAAATATAATTTATAAATCTAACTCTAACCGATAATATTTCTAGCTATTAATTAATAAATACTCGAAAATAAAATAGGGAGCCCTTATTCGTATATTAAAGAAAATAGCTAGATAAGATATTATCGACTAAATCACGTTATTAATTAACTAGATAGGCGTAACCCTAAAACGCTTAATATCGGATAACGGAACTAATATAGAAATCGGTTAACTACGAAAATTTTACTCTAAGAAAGGAATCGAGATAATAACTAGCCTAGCCGATAGACTAGCCTTTAATAGTATAATTAAACGATCTATCTAAGAAGTAATATACCGCGTACGTCTCGTTATAGCTTAGTCCGATATACTTTCTAGACCGATATAGGATCTTATCCTTATACCTATACTAGATATTATAAATTATATTTTACCCCTAATATCCTATATAACGATACTACTAGCCGTTATATAGTATTAATATTTTACTCCTTATTTACCCCCGCCTTCTATTAAATACTTTCGAACTATTAATACTTACTATATTATTACTCTAACTAAAGCCGAACGTCGAGTACTTTACCGCTCTAAACTTAATACCCCCATACTACCCGGAGTATTACTTAGTTACGTCGGTTACTATCTATATTTAGTCTAGATACCTTTACTTAATAAGGTTATTAAATTAAATAGTATTAAGATCTACGAAAACCTCCTAACTATAATATTAAGGCTAACTTAAATAACTCCTTTATAACTCGATAGTCCTAAAGAAATAGTTATACTTAATTACTCTTAAGACCCTATTACCGTTAACTAAGCCCTCTAATACGATAAAAAGGGCTAGATAGAAGCTATATTCGCCGAATTCGATAACTTCTTCGCCCGTAACGTCTTTAAGTTTATTCTACTACTACCCGATATTAAGCCTCTACCCTCGAAATAGATTTATAAGATAAAACGAAACTAATTCCGTATATAAGTAAAATAGAAAGCTAGATTAGTAGCTTAAGGTAATAAATAAATATATAGTATTAACTATTTCGATATAATTACCTATACTAGTCGGACGGATAGCTAGCGCCTAATTATAGCTTTTTCGTTATATCTCGGCTAGGAATTACGCTAACTCGATATTATTATAGTATACCTATACGGTCTTATAGACGAAGACGTCTACCTTTCTATCCTATCTATATTACGAGTATACCTTAATTATAAAGGTATACACGTCCTATAAGGATATATTATTAAGCTTAATAGAGCCCTATATAGTCTTAAGTAAGGTACTCGATAGTAGTAATAAAAATCCTATAATATCCTTATTAGCCTCGGCTTTAGAAGATTAGTATTAGACCTAGCCGTTTACTACTATTCGAAAATAAAAATAATTATTTATACTTATATTAACGACTTTCTATATACTACCCTAAATCGATCTATCCTCGATAAGTTCGAATTAGACCTCTTATCCTATCTCGATATCGACCTCTAAGGACTACCCTACTAGTTATTAGGTGTACGTATAGATATTTACGGGGAGTTAGTTAAGCTATTATAGGAATTATATCTCTAAGATATACTAGATAAAGTTAACCTCTCTAACTACCGACCTTACGCTTCCCCCTCAGAACTACGCGTATTACCTACCGATATTCTAGAATACCTTAGATAATAACTTAATAAATATAAAGCCCCCCTCTACCGATATATCGTTAGAAAACTAAATTACCTAGCTACTATAATACGTCCAGATATAGTATTCGTAATATCCGATCTATTAGTATATCTATCCTTACTAATACTATATAACTAGTATCGCCTAAAGCGACTACTATAATATCTATTAGATAATAAATTATAAGGTATATATTATAACTTACTACCTCCTACTAATATAATACCTAGTATATTACCTATCTATATATACTATAACTTGATATAGGCCGACTACCCTAAGATAAGTCGGTTATCTATAGGATATATTTTCTTTTTTAACGGCGGCCTAATCGTATAGGTATCCCGCCGATAGAAGGTCGTTACTAAGTCGTCTATAGAAGTAGAATATATTACTGTATCCGATACCGTAGCCTATGCTACCTAGATCTAATAGTTCTTCGCCGAAATTAAATATAATACGAAAATCTTTCTTTTCTACGATAATAAAAGCGTAATTACCCTAATATCTTCTAATAAAATATAGCGCCGTTCGAGATATATTAGAATTTATTATTACTTCCTACGTTAAGTAATTACCGAAGGCTTTATTACGCTAGCATATATACTAACTACGAAATAACTTACTAATATTTTTATAAAGCCGGTTACCCTAATCGTTTTTAACCGCCTAACTAAAGCGCTTACTACGAATAGTTATAGCCCTCCTCACGAAACTATTATACTCGTATGTGAATAGACTGGCTTATATCGATTAACGGGGAGTATGAAAAGGAAGGAATAATAATCGATCTAAGCCTTAAGCCTAAACCTAAAATGACTAATTAATGGATAAGTCATCACACCATACAAATCTCCTATAATTCATATACATTAGATTTCCTTTCCCGGACTGAAGAGAAGGAAGAACTTAACTAAGAACAATAACAACTAAGGAACAAGAAATTCTGTTTTCATCAAAATTCATTGCCTACTTTGTGACTAAGTGAAATAAACCTCCCCAGCCCTAAGAAAGAATTGACAAATGACGTGGTGTCTGAAAATCTCACCAGAAACATTCAGTCCAGCTACGCCTGGGGATGAGAGTTGGCCGGCAGCTGGGTGTCCTGTTGGCCCATGACAATGTCGTGTTATATGGAAGAGAAAGATACTCTTAGTAGGGATCACATTACTAGACCTCGAGTTACGAGTCCGTGACATGGGTGGTTCAAGTAACTTAGGGTTACATCCAGTTTAGGATTTCAATCATCACCAACTTCACTATTAATCCGATTACTGCTTCAAGTAATATCGCTACTAGAAGTCGATTTGGGGGATTGTACGTAGAGGGTATCTGAATTCAACAATAACTACACATGCATCGGTGTCCCTATCTATGGGAGATCTGTCTATCAACCACATTATATGAAGAATGTCGGAGTGACCGATATGTCCCTGAAAAGCTTGCTTCCTGCTGCCCGGCCGTTGGGATTTCCGGGATCGCATCGAACAGTCCAGGGAGCTGCGCCCCTGAAAATCCAAACCCAGCTTCATTGAACAGAAGGTTTTCTTCGTCCTTCTGGGGCGTGACCTGTTCAAGTTCGTCTTCACTAGATATATAATCATCAATATTGAATGACCGGAAGGAATCTATCCGTCTGACCTCGCGGGGCACTGGCAAGGAAAGCTCTTTCGAACCGACGAGTTGTGCCGGCTCAAGATCGATAGATGTATTGGAGGTGTGCCCTGTCCGCGGCCGTCGAAAGGTCGAAAGTGTTGACATGGTTGGCGTGGTTGACGTGACTGACCAGTCACGAATCGAGCTGGACCCCGGAAGAAGCATGCGATCTTTGCCATCCTCGACGTCTCGGAATTCGTTGACACGCATTACATCTACAAGATAGGTTAGAAGGTAAATTCAAATACAGTCCAAAGGCAGGTTTCTTACGGGGTGAAGGTGCTGGCGAGCTTCCGTCTTCTTCAGAATCAACAGTGATGCTTGCAAAGCCGACTCTGGCCAACGCCGAGCTGCGCATGACAGTTGGCGAGCGCGGTGGCGAGGAAACCCGAGAACCCGAAGTGCGCGGTCTTTCATTGCCTCCGGTGAAATGAGCATCGAATGTTTCGAAGGGTGAAGACGAAACAGGATTTTCAGCTATATCGTTGTCAAAGTCTTGCGAGTTTTCCGGCACTTCCGTTTCGACAGCTATCCATTCCCCGGAGCTCGGGACATACGAAATTACCGATTGGCGTTTTTCGCGACTCGTGGATAATGTGCCATCTCGTGATTCCGCTCGCCGGGGGGGTGCTTCTGTCTCCTGCACAGGGCCAGGCCGAAGCCGGCTCATGTGTCCAGCGTCGACGTATCGGTGGGGGTGGGCGTATTTCTCAAGGGCCGCAGGAGCATCTAGACTCAGCGTAGTAATAGAAGTTGTACCGCCTAAGGATGTCAAGGAACGCAGAGACTGGACCTCCGGCACCCGTTCAAATCTTGACACAGTTGGGAGAACGGCCGACTCAATATTTCGATCGGCGACATCCTCACTGTAATCACGCGCTCCTGCAGCATGTATTCGGGTTCGGAAATTGTTTGCTGGTCGAATCTCTGATTGTGCATCTAGGATATCGACAAACGCCCCCGATCGAGCAGAGGATGCTACGCTTTGATGAGAAATGGAGCGATGCCGAGCGAGGACCGCAGATGTTGGAGAAAGGCGAAAAAGAGACGGTGGCTTGATGGCAGGATGAGTTTCGAAGAGCGGATTGTGTTGGGTGGAGGATAATGCAGTGGATGGTCTTTGTGATAGCTCGGGTGCACGGCTCCCACTGTACTGCATAAAATGCTGAACGGATTTTGAGGTGGATAGAGTGCGAGAAGGCGGGCCGGTTCGGCTGCGGCGGCGCTGCAATGTTGCATGTGATGATCCCGGTCGGGGTTCCCTATAGCGTAGGACCGGCGGCGGCGGAGCTGTCTCGTCCACGTCTACATTTATCAAAACCGGTTCGGCAAAGAGTGGCCCTGAGCCATGAGTATCGACATGTCGACCAGGCTGAGGCCGCAAAGACTCGATTGCGGAGGAATTGTTTCCGCGGACGGGAAATGTGCCTGTTAAAACATTAGTTGGCACTGGAACTGATGCACGAGAATCGGAAGATCTGATGAGATTTACCTATCAATGGGGGGATCGACGCTGATGTCGAGGAATATCGTTGTGTCTTGATTGATCCCGGATCGACACTGGTTTGGCGGTTGTTACTCGACTTTCTGAAAAAGTCCAGGAAGCCCATATTAACCAGCTTGCACCACTACCTAGTGCACCTAGACTCTTTGCCCGTGCCGACAAAAGCCGTCACTGTAGTTCCTCTTTGCTGATTGTGCATGCAAGCAAGGGAAAGAAAATCGTTAAGTCAAAAGAAGGTGGTCGTTAAAAGGAAAAGATTGGACTATTTCTGGCGATGAAAGACTGGCCGGCAGATAGTCTCACTTGGGTGGGCCTGCTACCACAGCGAGCTGTGAATGCGCAAAGAGCAGCGTCAACGTTTGTGCTTGGAAATTCGGGCAAGTATGGACAGACAGTGAGGCAAGTATGCATGTATTCAACTAAAAAGAAAACATAAAATAATAAGGAAAGAGGGGGAAAAAAAGAAAAAAGGAAAGAGAAAAAAAAAGGAAAACGACTAGAAAGTGAGGAGCATTCTAGGAAGAATACCAGCGTCAATATTTCCGGGTTTACGGTTGTGCAGATCCAACGGAGAAGAGAGCGTAGGGTGGGTGAGTGATACATCAAAACCTCGGATAGTGCAAATCCATTAAGATGGGGATTACGGCCCAGATATATAGGAAAAGGCAAGTCAATAAAGGAGCTTAAGCGAGCTATGTGGCAAAGTGTTATAGCCGGTATCCAGAAAAGGCTGTGTGCCCATATGTATGTACGGTTAACGGTATGTGCGGTAAGACTTTCTAGATAAGCCAAGAACGTGCATATTCGCAAGTCGCAATTCAAGACAGCTGTGTCCGCCACCAAATTCCACTGGTGATTTTTTTACGGGACGCAATAATACATACACCTTCGTGTACAGTATTCTTCAGTCCAAGGCTGGCTCGTGCTGCCTTGCATTTTCATCCTGCAGAGTGCATGCATGCATTCACTTCTATTCCTGGCCATAAAACGGGCCACTATTGCCTCGTCACCCGCTTGTCTCCTTTCCAGGCCATGAAGTCTCTTCTGTCTCTCACTTCAGCTTGACTTCAGCTGAACACCACCGCATTACAGTCGACCGGAGACGGCAGCTTGTTTGCGCGATATAGGGAACTTCAAGTGTACCTCCTTCACACGGCTTAAGCATGGCCTTCTCGCGATTTCCCTCGTAAATACCGCAGCCATTATCCCAGATTCGGATATTTGCAGTCAGCCCCGAGATTTGTGTACCATCTGGTTTTCTTCACCTAGAATTCCACGATTATGTATACTCCGTATTCCGTACAGTACGTGATGCCGTGGTGGCCAATCATTCAGACCTTGAACATGGTCCTCCCCCGAAAACCCCTGTTTATAGTTCGCGATGGATAAACTAAAAAGGCACTACTAGTCGACCCTTGTTCCTGCTTGGGTGATCAAAACGCACAATTCAGGGGTCGTGGATCCCAGGAATTTCTTGCATATGGTGGTATGGTTCCATTGGGGCTGTTGGATGCAACCGAATGGCTTTCTGAAAGACCCTCCCCCCAGTACTGATAAGTGATAACCGACGACGCATTTGATTTGCCACGAGAGAGTGTATACTGTACTGTACAGTACTGTATTCCTCCTCCAACTCCATATAGTCGGTGTGTGGACGGCAGTATCGATGAATTTCTTCTGTGCAATAAGTGAGAGACTCCTCATCCCGCTCACCCGTTTTGCACTGGCCCAACTTAATGCCGTTTGGCACTGGACCTGCTACACGACTCACCCGGCCAGTACTGTATGTGTACAATACTCTATGTTCAAACCCGGACACGGATAGAGTCATTGCAGATCATCTGGGGCACCATCAATACCAGGCATCCCAATATAGGACGGGTGGAAAACAAACCTAACCCCTCCCCTGTCTTCAGGTGTGCCACAGTATATTCATTTAGCCCCTCTTGGTAGGTACCTGAATGCGAGTGTTCCAGAACCATCAAACAGGCAGCAGAAAAAAACTGCAACACACTCGTTCCCTACTCCATGTGATAACAGCCCGCTGAACGGAAAATCCTAGCATTCAATGCTGTGAAGACCAAAGCGCCACCTACCACGTCTGTGTGAGTAGTCTGTGCATGTCAATAAAACGCTTTGGTCAAGGACTTCAAGAGAGCGCGGAAAATCGCACGCACTAGTCTCGCATGTTGAGCTCCCCAAAGAACAGGACGCAGTCAAGAATTGCACTCTGTATCCATCTTTGGTAAACATCCATTTAACCTTGTCTCAGGGATGCCATCTCCTGCAGTCTCGCAGCAGCCACAAGATGTCAAGATGTCTTGGTGCTTGCAAGTGAAGGATTCTTGGAGGAGACCTACCCCCTACGTTGCCCAGATTCGTGGTGATGGATGGTTCCTTTTTTTTCTTTTCTTTTTTTTTTATACATCCTACGCGATGGTTGATGGTAACCCAACGGAATCTCACAAACCATGTCATTTTCCACAAGACGCTGTGTGACCCTTCAAGAATTTGGGGGTATTCTTTATTACCATTTCCCCCCACCACTAGTCTGTGCTAACTAACTGTTCATTTCCCATGGCGCAAACATGTTCAGCAATAATCCCCTCCCCAATCTCGTCATAAGCCACTGAGCAAGTGCAACTTGCGTAGTGCAGTCGCCGACTTTTGTTTACTTGTCTCCATCAAAGATGAAGGCAAAGATTGCTTCTTCCGTCAGCTAAACGTGTCTGGCCTATTGAGCCGCCTCGAGCAGAGAAAACAGGGCAGTCCGATATCCACTATCTCGGTTGATACTGTTCTGGCAAACAGCCCGTTGGCGTTTGTTTTTTACGTGACTTTCATAGTTCACAGCGTCACAGCACGGGACATGCGTACGTATATCATGGAGAATCCCTACTCCAAATCACAACGTCGCCCGCTCAGGTATGTAAACGCACGCATGGACCGCAGACAGAAATTTTGGGTAGATAGCACCTTCCATTCTGCCTGTCATTTTCTTTTCAAGAATGCATCAATGATCATTGAATGTTCCCGAAGTTGCTCACTCCGCGAATCAGGTATTTATACGTTTTGTCAATGCTCTAGCGAACTAGAAACTATGGCCTCGATGCTATGATACAGACGTGATGTAGGCATTGTGTTAGCATTTGGGTAAATGCATCACGGTCTAGACTCATAACCTCAACCCTTAGTTACCTGCACCAGCAAGCGCAACGCAGCTGAAACGCGGATCCCCTGGCTCGCGAGAGAGAAATGCCAGAGGGCCCAGTTGAAGGGCCTTGATGCTCAAAACATCTTCGTCCATACCCAGGACGCCACGATCAAGGGGCCCTTTGCGTGAGCCGTCCAGTTCCCAGAGATGCCCATCGTCGGCCTTGACGAAGCAAACATAATGCAGATCCACGTCATCATTAGCTTCCGGCGCAGCAGTCGCCCCCTGTGATGCCGCCTCACGGTGCGCATTAGCCAGAGACGCCGATTTCTCAAGAAGTGCAGATCGTTCAGTCGGCTTCAACGGGATGGCGTCAGACACAAGCTTGTCTAGGTCGGATCCGGGCTCTAGATGGATGTTAGATGGATATAGACGTAATACCAGGCCTAGGCCTAGCTTGAACAAGGCGGGAAAACAGGAAGGAAATCAACTAAGTGATGAAGCAGATGCATATGACATACCAATAAAATTCTTCGCCGGTCCATTGCTTACGGCGTGCAACAGCCCCATAAGCCCACAAGCATTTCTGATTGTCTGTCGGAACCAAACGACCTTCTCGCCGTCTCCCGAGCCATCGTATGCTTCAATGCTCTCATCTTCCGAGATTCTATGGCGCTCATATACATCAGAGACAGGAAACACCAACAGCAGCGCAAGTGCAGGGCGTGGTATAAAGCCTAGAAGTTCGGTGTCTTCCAGTGAATAAACATCGTGAACAGCTAAAGCGGGGCTCAGCCCAAGTCTGTTCAAAAGTGATGTCATCAACTCAGGATTCGCTTCTAGAGGAATAAAGCTTATGCGCTCTTCTGCCATTGTTCCGAATGGAATGATGTTAGAAAGTGAAATGGGAAGTTTGGTGATAGACTCTGTGTGGGGTTATGCGGTGTGGGGATGTGAGAAACATGCAATGAAGGTGAGATCTGGTCGCAAAAACCAAGTGTTGCGAATTTCTAAACATTCTTGTCTGACTGATGCAACCCTAACCCTAGATACATCTCATTCACTATTGTGATGGAAGAACGAAGAATGAAGATGAATAAGTTGATGGAATTGAATGTAAGCATTGATGGAAAAAAGTTAGATGTAAGAGGAAGAAAAGAGCTAGACTAGAAATGGACAGAAGTCCGGTATTTATAGGCTAGCCAGGACCAGGCTCTCAGCCTAGGTCACGTAACAGACGCATTTCCGTCCTTCCAGCTCACACGCCCCTCGGACGTAAATGCGTTACCTACTAACGATACGCCCCTCGGAATAAATAATATAGGAAGAAAATTTTAATTATCGGAAAAATATAAGACGTAAAGCCTTTAGTATAGGAAGCGAAAAGAAGAAATATATTAAACCTAAAAACCTTTATTATAAGGAAAAGAAAAATATATTTTAAGTTATTAGAGTACTTCGAAATCGATTAAAAAGCTAAAAACTAAGTAGCTTAGTTAAGATATTAGCTATTTATTCCGTATTTAAAACGTATTCGATAGATAAAAACTTAGAACGAACGGATTCCCGGATTAGATGAAATTTCGGGTATATATACTTACTCTTATTATAGAATCTTAGGTTATTAATAAGCTTAAGAGTACTAGCGTTATCTACTTATAGTCGGATTTAGTAGCTTTTACCGATTTCCTTAAGGAAATTTCGAAGCTAAAGTACTTCTTTTATTACCGTATTTACCGCTATATATTCTACCTTAACGGTAGACTATACGATAACTACCTACTTCCGGCTTACCTAGGTAACCGGGCCTCCTTAAATTAGTAAGACCTATCCTATAATAGACTTACTACCTAGTATTATGTTATAGCTAGCGTCTAAGAACCTAACTACTAATATAGGTAACCTATCCGGCTCGGGCGGTCTCTAATATCTTAAGGATAAGTTTATTATTACCGATAGATATCTAATAATTCTTCTTAAAGACGTAAGTAAAGGGGTAGTTAAAGAATTAGTAAATACTACGTAGTAATAAATAGAGAAGGCTAAGTCGGGTCTTATTATTATAGTTATATAGATAAGTTAACCGATTAATAAGCGATACTTCTCTATATTAATAGTAGAGAGCCTCTCGCTATCTAAAGTAGCTAAGTCTACTCTAGATATCGGTATAGATACTAGTTAGGTAGCTAAAATATTAAATCTAGTATTTATTATAACCGATTTAGCGTATTACTATTAGTATAGGGAATAAAAGTTAAATTCGATTCCGATTACTACCCCTAGTAACTACTATAGTTAGCTTATAAGCTCTACTTTTAGGTATTATTAGAGTTTATATTTAAAGTTAGATAGCATATCCTCTTCTTAATTAAAGTATAAGATATCGTTAATATATATAACTAGAATTATGCTATCTCTCTAATAGTAGAATAAGGCTTTATCTATCTATAGTCTAATAAAGCCTATATTTAATAGTATATTATATAGTCTTAATTACTATTATCGGCTAGCTTACTTAAGACTATATAATACTCGTCTTAAGCGGATAAACGACTTCTCTATCTAATCTAATTTCTAGACGAAGTCTAGATTACGTTTTCTAATTTCGTATATTAGTTAAACTATTCCTTTATATTATTTTATATATACCTCCTCTTCTAGGAGTCCGTATAGAAACGCCGCTATAATATCTAATTAACGAACTACTAGATATTCTTTAGTAGTAATAGCTAATATAACTCTCTATATCGCTATATAAGACGTAGTAATAAACGTCTCTTAGTAATTAAAACCTTCTCTCTAAAGGAAACTACGCGCTACGATACGCGCCTTTCGCTTAATAATTTTCCTATCCTAATCGAGTTTAGACTTTAGTACCTATTTAGCTAATATCGGTTTATATCGGGAAGGTACTAACTTAATAAATTTAAATACTCCCTAGTCGAATATATTTATAAGTTCCGTAATATTAGCTAATAACTATTTAATAATATTAACGCCCCTTAGAGCTAACGTTATTATTACCGGATCTCGAAAACTAGCCTTAATAGCTTTACTAACTTTAGTATTAGGCTCGTCGTTATATTTATTAATTAATAGTTAGTCTAAACTTATTAAGTTAATAATATTCGGGCTAGTATTATAGCTCTTCTAAATAAGTCGTTATACTAAGTTATTAGGCTTATTCTAGATAACTAGATCGTTAAAGTCTACTCTATTACTATTCTAGGTAATAAGGCGGGTAGTCTTCTTCTTAGCGAAGGTTCCCTTAGGCTACGATTTTAATATATTAGACGGCTATTCCTCTAAGTCTTTAAGAATTCTTATATTAAATAAAATCTAGACTTTACGGAATTTAGGTACCTATACTTTATATAAATATATACCCTAGTAACCTACTAATAAACTAAACTCTCCTTAAGGAGTAAATTTACCCGGTAGATTAGTATCTATACGTACGCGGACTTTAGCTAGTACGTAGATAATAATACGAGATCTTAAGGTTTTTAAATAAGTAATATTTAAGTAGAAGTCTCGTCTTTTATCTACCGGTATCTAGGCCTACTAGCGCTCCGTAGGACTCGAGCCGTAGGTATTAACGGTTAGGTTAATTAGTTAAGTAACGGCTTCTAAAATATACCCCTATAGGTACGTCGGAATATTTTACTATATTATAGTTACCTTTACTCGGATTATTAGTTCCTTTATAGCTCGTTTAGTACTACTATTATATATATAGCTATATATTAGGGAGGGGTTAACTTTTAAACTAATTCTATTCGTAAACTTAGTAATTATACGAATCTATACGTCTATCCCGTTATCTATAATAATTAACTCTAGAACGGAGTTAGTAATAGTTATAATATATTAAATTATATTCTTAATTTCGTTACTAGCTTTTAACTTTCTATCTAAGATATAAATAAACTTTATCTTAAAATAGTTATCTATAATAACTAAAAAGTATCTTTTACTATTAATAGTCTATACCGATATCTTAGCTACGTTATAATATAATACTTAGCTAATACGTTTAGCCCTCGTTCGCTTATCTTTTAGCCTAAACTTCGAGATTTTTAAGATCTCGTACGCCTTATATAGGCCTAAATCGTTAATATACGCTTTTATACTTAACTTATCTACTAATACTCCTTTAATAGACTATAGTATCTTTAAGAGAACCTTAGTACTTAGATATCTTAGTCGTTTATATATTAGGCGTAAGCGTTAATATATACTTAATACTTACGCGAAGCTTTTAGGTACCGGTTAATATTATTCTATCTATTAAAATAAGGGCTAGACGAATACTAGTCTTTTAAATAGAGACTACTAGAACTACTACTTTTCTAGTAGTAGCGGATACTACGAGCGTTTTTTAAGGGGGGACGCCTAGAACTAATCTTATAGTCTTTTACGGGGTAACTATAGTAACTAGATAATTTATAAGTAGTCTCCTTAGATAGTTTTATAGAGATGGTCTCCTCTAGTATAGACTTACGGATAATAGATATATTCTCGGGCTTCCGGACGATAGTATTATAGATAATAGGTATATATACGGGCTTCCGAATAGGTGTATATATAGGCTTCCGGACGATAGGTGCATATACGGGCTTCCGGACGACAGGTTCTCTAGAGGTTATAACTCTTATAAAGAACCCTCTATTTTCTATATCGATTTTAGAAATTAGGATATCTTCCGTATTAAAGATACTATTACCTAGGATCTTACCTCTATTACGATATAAAACCTCGCCGCTAAAAATATAAATCGGAAATATTATTATTAGTAAAATATCTTTAATACGTATAGAAATAATACTAGATAAAGTCTTAATATTAATTACGACGTTTCTACGCTTCGTAGTATAAACTAGTCCTCTACTTATAGTTATACGTATATAGGTCTCTTAAATAGTCCCTTATTTAAACTAACGCTTATTATTAATAGAGTATATAGAAGCACCTATATTAAATAGCTAGTCTAATCTTAAATAATACGATAAATAGGTAAATAGGTTATAACTAATTACTTCTTCTTTATAATATTTAATAGTATTAATAGGAAAAAAAGAAGAAAGGGAAGACTTACTAATAGTCTTTCGCCGTTTCTTAAATATATTATTAATTAGTATTATAGCGCTTACTACTCTCTTATAACTAGTAGCACTCGTACTTACGCTTACCTTACCGTAAGTAGTAGAAGACTTTTATTATTACGGTTATTACTATTTATAAGCTTTAATTTAATAATTACGCTCCTTATAACTAAGGCGGTTATAGTACCTATATCGGATTATTAGTTATAGACTAGGCTTATTCCTCTAGTTACTCTAGCTAGTACTACTATTACGAGTATTATTATTATTATTATTATTATTATTATTATTATTATTATTATTATTATTCGTACCGGATTTATTATCGAATTTCGAATTAACTCTCTTATCTAACTTCTTTAAGTCTATCGTAACTCTCTCTCGCTCTTAGAATAACTATACTAACTATCTATAGAGCTTACCCGAAGTCTTATCTAATTATACTATAATATAAGTAATAACCTACGTTTTAGTATTAAACGTATCCTTCGCCGCTATTAGTAGTAAAACGGTCTTAATATCCTCGGTAATATTAACCCTATAACGTTAGACTTCTAGTTACTTATAGTTAAAGCGCGAGAGAAAAGTAACGAATTTCTTACCTCGCTTTATAGTATAGGCACTTACGTCTAATAGATCTTCTAATACTTAAAACTTAGTCTTCTAGCTATTACGGTTAAAGCGATTAGATAGCTTATTCTAAATATTAGAAATACTTATACTATTAATAATAATTTATCTTATAATACTAGCTATATTTTTTAGTATTTTACCTCTTACGAATAAATTATTTTACTTATTAAGATAACCGAAATTATTAGGCTTTAAGCCTATACGGATAATTACGGTACGGAAAGATAAAGCCTACGTACGCTATATATAACTATCTATTAATTAGTATTATTAATTAAGTATCTATTTCTATTTAGAAAGATCGATTACTTAATTAGTGCTAGTCGTTATAGGTAACGGGATAAAATTATCTATAATAATAGAGTATAACGGCGGGGATAATACTATCCGAACGGAAGGAAGTCGGTATATTATAAGAGGTATTACTAGAGGGGTACGAAAGAGACTAGGAAAAATCGGGATAGACGAGGAAGGAGTAAAATTATTATTAGGAGCTAGTTAAGGTTATTAATATTTAGAGTTAGTAATAAATCTTAACTTAGAGTTAGAGACGGGAGAGGGGGAACGCGAGAATTCCGTTAATGCTAACGGAGTTAATACTTATAAAGGTTATTAGATAACTAAGTTAGTAGCTACGTTTAGAGCGGCTAGATGACGGTGATTACTACGGGTCAAACGGCGATGATTATCGGGATTTATTATTAGTATGCGGGTTATTACGTCACTAATGGCTTCATAAATTAAATATTAACTTATAGTAAATAGAAGAAAAAAAATAATCGAACTAAAAAGGATACTAAAAAAAAACTATCTGGCTTAGTCGGTGCTTAGTCTTATAATCTATAATAGAAGAACGAAGAATAAAGATAAATAAGTTAATAGAATTAAATGTAAGTATTAATAGAAAAAAGTTAGATATAAGAGGAAGAAAAGAGCTAGACTAGAAATAGATAGAAGTCCGGTATTTATAGGCTAGCCAGGACCAGGCTCTTAGCCTAGGTCACGTGACAGACGCATTTCCGTCCTTCCAGCTCACAACTATTCTAAACTTCACCACGGACATAACACCGAAAATCACACTATATTTATAAATTATATATACAAAACCGCCCTAATTCCATCGTACACTTTATAGTTCCAATTATTTACTTATTTTTCACCCCCACAATGGAGGAGTCCATAGACTCCGATTCCTCATCTGGTGGCCAAAGACTGGACTCAGCACCGCCAACTTGGCCCAACGCCTCCTCCGTTTGCCTCTCACGCAGCAATGCAATTGTCCGCTGCCGACGTCTGCGACTCTCTAGCTTCTCAGTAGTGGACTGGAAGCTCGACAGAAGCGCATTGATCCTCTCTTGGACCAGGTCTCTGACATGGAACGCAAGACTCTGCGCGGTGAAGACCTGAGGAAACCGGTACGATACCCATAAATACAGCACCACCGCGTGATGCAGCGTTTCAAGTTGGCGTAGCCGTTGCTGGAAGCTTATTTCTTGCGTCTTCCAGTCATCATCCAGATATTCCAAAGGAATCTCCTCTATATCGAGGATGTGGCCGCCCTTGATCTCTGAGATGCACCTGGCGACCGCTTTCAGAACATTGGTTATCCCGGGCTCCCGAAGACTTGCAGGAGCCGTGAGCAGAACACAACGATCGTATATGGAAAGCGGGAACTCCTGAATCACGTCTGACAGCTGAGACATTTCCTCGCGTATGGAGAGAGTAAAGCGTGCGCTCGAAGACGCCATTTGGCGTAATCGCAGAAGAATGAAGCTGAGCGGGGTATCCACAGGGAAGTACGACGAGAATTTCTCAATTATAGAAACCGGAGGGAAGATTACCGCACCCTTGATCGGATGGGCGTCCTTCCACAGCCTCTCATGCACCACCGCTAAATCTTCAGACTCCATGGTAGTGACATAGCCAATCTTCTCAACAGGCGGCGTGACTGATGATCCCGTCTCATCTGCCACAGCGGCATCCCGCGCGGTCCGATACCGTCCCGCGCGACCTCCAATCTGGCGGAGTTCTGACACCGTAAGCGTTCTCCAACTGTACCCATCGTGCTTTGCAACAGATTCAAAGATAACGCGGCTGATTTCAAGATTGAGCCCCATTCCTATCGCATCGCTGGCAACAAGGAAGTCATAATCGTTGTCCGGATCATTGAAAAAGGATGCCTGCTGCACACGGACTTCTGGGGGTAAACTGCCGTAGACCACGGCGCAACGCCGCCCAGTGGCCTTTTCGATGGCTGCTTTAATCGAGTATATGGTCATCCGAGAAAACGCAACAACGCAATCGCCCTTTTTCAGATCGCTAAAGTCTTTCTTCACATTGTGAGTTGATGCCTTGAGTGGCGTCAACCGATCGTATCTGTGAACAATGCACTTATCGCCAATGCTAGCACATAATGCTTGAATCAGATCGACTGTACGCTCCTCTCCACAAAGATGCACTTCGCGTGCTTGGATTCCAAAGAAGGCGTTTGTCCAAGCAGATCCACGGTCACTGTCTGAGATCATCTGAATCTCGTCGATCACGGCCACGTCAAAGGCTGTATTCAATGGCGCCATTTCAACAGTACTGCTGATGTAGTAGTTGTCCGTGTCCGTTGGAATCCGTTGCTCTTCACCCGTGAGCAGTGCGCATGGCTTCCCCTTTGCTAGCATGCGAGTATAAACCTCGTGGGCTAGGAGACGCAGGGGACCGCAATACACCCCTGACTTGGCATTTTCCAGTGCTTTTAGAGCGTGATAAGTTTTGCCAGAGTTTGTCGGTCCGACGTGCAGGTGAATGGTGCGTTGCATCGCACGCGTGGCTGGAAACCATTCCCAAGGGTACCGCAGATCCGCCAACTTAGTCTGAGCATCGTTGACCGACGACGAGAAGCGATCTCTGACAAGAAAACTCTGGAACGCAAATCGTAATTCGCTGTTGAGCAGCTTCACATCGCCGCGTATGAACGCGCGCCTGAGAGTATCGAAAAGGGGGTTTTCCAGAGGCCCGTCCCGCCCCCTTTCAGCCATGGCAAGAGCTGATTGTAGCTCCTGCCTGAAGAGCTCACGCTCTTTTTCGTATTGGGCTGGGCCATTGATACCGAATGCATGAAACTCTCTTGAAATAAAATCCGGGTCTGGAGTGACCGGAACAATTTTGGCGAAGCGACCGAAGATCATCTCTTCAAAAACGCTGCCATGGCGAAATTTTCCGCGTCTTGACACCGGTGAAAATCCACCTGGTCGGTGTTGCCTGCGTGGCCGTGTCCCCTTCGCGTTGTCATGGCGTGTCTGGGACTGCTTCTGTCTTTGTTCTGGTATCAAGGCTGCTTCAGATCCTAACAAGAGAGTAGATGAAAATTGGCGAGTGATAGAATAGGTGTGTAAATTGAATAGTGACGAGGCTAGACACACTCTTGCTCTTCGAAGGTTTATCATGGCCGAGACATGTGTGGTCCGTTGAAGGTATGGTAGTATGTATTCTGTGTTGAATCTCAAAAACTCATCTCGGAGAAGAAAAAAAACTTGGGCCTACAACCCTGGCGGAAAGTTTTGGGGTTATCTAAACGGCATACCTATCTGGCTATTTGGCACACATCAGCGCCACACTAGTGGCTGGTGCGCGCCTGACAGCGCATATCCGTTTATGCGTCGTTTGACACGCGTACCGTCCCATGTGATGTAATTGTTCTGTATTCTACCCTGAAACAAGAATAAATCTACGACTCTGATCTGATCACCTTCTATCCACCAATATTAACGACGACTATTTTCGACTTCACTCGTTGGATTTCTCCGACAACACAATTCGTGACTTCCTTCTTTCTTGCCGCATCGTGATGATTATAGGAAGAGGTCGCATACCCCATCCAACATGGCATCTTCCTCAAACCCCGAAACCCCCCTCCTCTAGTAAGTTTCACCTGCTATTCGGACAGAATTCATGACTACGAACGCCATACTGACGCACGGAGTGAACAGTGCATGCATAGCCCATAACTCTACGATCCTCACGGAATGCACGACCTCGGCGGCCTCTCAAACGTCTTCACTTGCATCTCTCATTCTCCCAAAAATCGCCCACACACAACCTCAAAAGCTCACATATACCCATGGATCACACCATATCCACTACGTCGCGGAGGCTCCTTCGGAACATGTTGAGTCTCCTTCTGCCGGGGGGCTCACTTTTCTGGTAGTAGCCGATTCCTCGCTTGGAAGACGCATGCCGTTTGCCTTTCTACTCGAGATCCGAAAACGCTTTTTTGCCGAGTTCCCTCCCGAGGGCACCGATTACTCCGATTTACCGAATTACGGTGCTGGTAGCTTCAATATCGAGCTGCGGCGACTGATGGTGGAATATGGTACATCCCAGGGCGACCATAACGATGCTTTGTCCAACCTACGAACCGACATCGAGGACGTACGCGGAATCATGACAAAGAACATCGAGAGTCTCCTTGAGCGTGGGGAGAGGCTTGATCTCCTTGTCGATAAAACAGACCGACTCGGCGGGAGTGCGCGTGAGTTCCGGGTCCGGAGTCGTACCCTGAAGCGTCAAATGTGGTGGAAGAATGTGAAATTAATGGCTCTTTTGATCACCATTGCTGTTCTGATCGTGTTTGCCATAATTCTTGCTGCTAGGAACTAGAGTGGCCACCATTTCGTTTTTTTTCACTTGTACTCCTAAATTACAGCTCATTTGTTCTCATATTGTACCAGACTTTATCGATATCAAATGATTTCATTTGGCTCCATAGCATGATATTTGAATTTTTTTTCTAAAATTCCTCTTGACTAGTAGTTTAGACTGTCAAGTGGGTTTGACTCACTTTACCCCAAAAGAATACCAAGTGAAGCTGCCACCCATCTTCCCCGCCATCCTCATTTACGTGTCCGTGGACACCGAACATACCCCTTTAGCGTACCACTGAGAAGACAGACATCAAAGTCTACTGTCTCTAATATGAGAGATGTTTGTGTTGTGTGCGTGAGTTTGTGCCCGTGAATATCGAGTGTATAGATATCCGAAAGTCGCCGGGTGGATAATTGCCGGCGGTATCACAGAGACGTAGGAGGGAAAGGGAGAAGGCCGATAGTAGTTATTTGAAAAGAAGGCTGGGTGGAGGAGGGCAGGATTGTATCCCAGCTGACCTCCCGCAATGGGAAGCCCGGCTGTATTAGTGCGGTTGGTAGACATTTCAAGTGATGGAACCCTCGCGGATTGACGAGTACTTGTGATAGGAACTGCGAAAAGAAACGCTGTCTTTATGATCGAGTTTAGTCGATAAGTTTTGGATGCGATTTTTCGATATGTCGTGGCATGCGGTTGGACCGCGGAATTAAAATTTGTGGGGTCTAGCTAGCGCTTTCATGGTGGTTGACATCTTCACATGCTACACTCACTGACTTGAACAGATTACGTTCAAGATACAAGACGACATTTTTCATTGCAATATCATACATGCAACTACTCCGGAAGTGTGAACGCTATTTAATAAGTCTAGTCTTCATGCTTCTCCTTCTTGGATTTTTTTCGCTGCCTTGCTGCTTTCTGTCCCTTCTTAATGGTGTCGACAAGAGACTCAATGTCGGCTTTCTTCTCTTCCTCGTCCTGCGCTTGAGCCTTGGTTTCGTCTTGTTTCTTCTTCAGTGCCCTCTTCTGCGCTTGCGCCTTTTCGGTTTGCTCAATCAATTTGTCGCTGTCTTCCCAAAGCTGCTTGGCTAGCTCTTCATCCAGAACATCCTTGCGCGCAAAATCAACCCGAATGCATTCCTTGATAAGTTTGACTGTCGACATTCGCGTATCATCGATGACTGGAGCAAGAGACTTTTCCATCACCGCATATAGAACAGACTGAGAGCCTTCATCGGGGCTCTTCAGAAGCAGCCAGGGGAATGCATATCCGACCAGATATGCAAGCAACCACCACAGAGACCCCCGAGTTAGCCACCTTCGCATACCGGGCGTGCGTGTCAAACCAGGGTCAACGAGAATAACTTTCGCGCTGATCGGGACATCATCTGGACGCTTATAAACATCTAAATGCTTCTGGAAGGCCACAAGAAAGGTCATGGCGGCCAGTTTGCTGCGCGCATAAGCATCCGAAGCGGTAGGCTTTGGTGGACTTTTCAACGACGAGGAAGAGATATACGCTGGGCATGTTGTAAAAACGACACGGACGTCGCGGTCGAAAGGCTGAACCCGTAACGCAGGGCTCAAAATGCTAAGCAGGTGGAAGTTGGCCAGATAGTTAACCATCCACGTCTCCTCAATGCCCTCCTCTGTGTTACCGATCTGATGTCCGAAGGGAGTCAGAGTGGCCGCGCATAGGATTACCGTGTCCAGTCTGCGCGGAGGGGCATTATCAATCCATCTTGTGGCAAATTGGCGAATGCTATGCAGACTCGAGAGATCGACTTGCTCAGCATAGATCATCTGGTTGTTTGACTGAGTTCTCATGTCCTGAATGTATTCAATTAAGAATGGGTCTTCTGCCGGCGCATGTGTCAGCAGGACAAGCTGGGCGCCGCGCTTTGCAAGAGCAAGGGCTGTGGCCGCGCCAATTCCAGATGTTCCTCCGGTGATGAGAACAACCTTTCCATGCATGTCACGCTCTGACGGATTTGTTCGCCCGGAAACCCAGTATCTCAAGAGCAGGAGAAAAGCTATCGCCGCAGCCGCGCCAGCAATAGCTTTGATGTTGTCCAGTACCGGTTGCGGGATGCCATTTTCGGCAAAATAGAAGAAAAAAGAAATAGCCATGTTAACGGCAAGATGATGGGTGGAAAATAAGATGGCCGTGAGGATTCGGCCGGCTGAGAGAGGGAGATCCAAAACGCCCTTGGTCAATGATATTCTTGATAGTGTGTGCTATCGCCGCAACCACGCTGCTGAGGGACAACAAGTTGAACGGGTGTGGTTGGAGTTGATTGGAGCTGGACGCAAAGTTGACACCGAGCGAACGGTTCGATTCGGCATCATGGCCGTTTTGGCCCTGGCTCCTGACTGGAAGTTGTTGCCAGATGTCTGATACTGCCCCAAAAAAAATTTGTGGCTGAGTCATCCACCGCAAAAGAAAATTACACACCTGGCGGGATTCAATACGGGAAATGCTCACCCAAACACTCAAATCGCGCGACTTTGTCTGCGATTTCTCGCGATAAAAAAATACAAGACATCTCNGGGGGGGGGGGGGGGGGGGACACACTCCCACACACGCACACTCAATGGTTCAGAATCGGCGTACCGTCCCACCAGCCAGAAAGCCGAAGCTTGACCATCTCACCTCACCTAACCGTGTCCCTCCATTTGAATGAATTCGGTTATCGTCAAGATCCCTGAAGAGCTTGTCGACATGCTCACCAGCCCCTGAAAGTGTAATGCCATAACCAGCAGTACAAGTAAAAGCACGGAGTAAGGGTTGAGACCCTAAGTACTGCGAAAAATAAAACCCAAGATACCTAGGAGATAGGTTAAACCCTAGGGCTCTAAAAGGGATTATAATAATAACTAGGGATCACCCTAGACCCTAGTAACTATACTTATAAGAAAACTCTATAAGGATAGAGTCGGCCCTAAGAACCAACTCCGATATAAGGAGGATTTAAAGAAAGGGGCTAGGAAAATAATAATATAAATAGAAGAGAAACTTCCGTAAGTTAATAGAACTTAGAATAGACTAAGGAAGATCTCCGACCTTATAATACACCTACCTTTATAATTAATATTTCTAGTTTAAATTCGTTTATCTCTTATAAAAGACTTCTCCTTAAAAACCGTAATATAGGTTTTATAAAAAGGTAATAACCTTTTTTACTATCAATATTTATAGCAGGGCAGGGTTAGCTTAATTCAAAAATTAAGATATTTAAATTAAGAGGATAAAATTCAGGAATTAAGAGCGGTTCCCATTAAATCCTCAGAAATTTATCAAGATTATTTCTCAAACTCCATTCCACCCTCAGACAGTTCTGTGATATCATGCAATGACACTTCCAATGGAAGCAGAAGATAGCAATGATACCAATGAAGATGTTCCTCTGCACCGTACGAACCCATTTTACACTTCCTTAAGCACCAGGCCTGTGGTTTTCGTGCGACCTTCATCCCCAAGTTCTAAGACATTCGCTCAGGAGCCAACAGCCGCATCGAGCGTCTCTGTTGCTGATTTGTATTTGGCAACGGTATCCAAGAAAGAACCTGCTCCCGTGTTTCAAAATACAAACTTGGTGAACGATCGTGTGGAACCACAAACCCATTCTGTCAAATGTGACGTGTGTGGGTTGTTCTACGATGAAGATGCCGACCAGGGGAAGGGTGTATCCCGCCTGAAACAACAGCACCTCGCCTCCTTAGCTCACCAAGTCAGTTTGGCACATTCACACCCGCCTTCTTCTCTTGATCGATCAAGAATGGGCCTTGCCTACCTGGAAGCGAAGGGATGGGACCCAGACTCGAGACTTGGACTCGGCCCCCAAGGCTCCGGGATGCAGTTCCCTCTTACACCCCACCCCAAGCCGGATTCCACCGGGGTTGGGTTTGAGGTGCACAAAGAAGACGTTGAAAAGGGACCCCAAAAGAAGAAGCCGATGACTTCGAAGGAGCGGATCGCCAGCGAGCGACGAGAAAAAAAAAGATCAGCACGGCTTCAGAACGAATTCTATGCCAGTGATGATGTTCTGAGATACCTCGGGTCTGGTTAACTACATTCTCGATGAGATGTAATTCTTATGATGGAACTTAGCTACGGGTTGAATAGTTATACATATAGAGCACCTTGCTTGATATACTTCCATCCTGATGTATCCCCCGCACAATTGAGTATGAATAGGGTTAACACCTGCTTTAGGGTTTTACATCAGCATTCCTGGCTCGTGATAAGCTCTGTATCAGGGGCTAACGACAATCTGCATTAAGCATCGACCATGTTGAAACCCCGCCAAATAGTTCTTCCTCGCCTGGAAAATCACTTTAAACTTCTATGGAACGAACATGCAGTTGTCAAACGCATGTCGCCTTTTCTAATACTTCCTCGCGGACGCTCACAACTCCTCTCAACATTAGTTTGCCTTCTGCCTTTCGGTCTGGGATACCAAGGGCGGTTCATAGTGTATTTACACACATATTCTAACATCTGTCCTGGTTGTCTGACTGACTGACGGCCAAGCTGGCCGCATCATGGCCTCCTCGGCAATCCAACTTCATAATGATAGTACGGCAGCTCTCCCCTCCCAGTCGGCCATTATTGATGCACTACGTTCTAACAATAGCATCTCTATTAGTTATCATTGACACAATAAAAAAAATCACACGCGGCGATGTGAGTCCGATATCTTTGGTCTTTGCCTTGCGAACATGTCCATGTCCAACTAATATCTTGTTTCATTTGGTTCCCTTGCAGTGGAAAGTTCTCGTTGTAGACCAAACATCGAGGAAGCTTCTGGACACATCGGTCGCCGAAGATGATATTCTCAACCAAAATATCGCTAGTATGAGTCCTCCCGCAGCTTGTTTTCGTGCTTGCTTCTTCTAATTAACTTCATTTCCAAATTTTCAACGCATAGATATCGAGTCGATCGAAGACCGCCGCGATGCGAACCCATCCATGGACGCGATCTATTTCGTTACCCCGAAGCCTCACATAGTGGATTGCCTCCTTGCCGATTTTGAACGACGAAAGTATCGCTCAGCCTATCTGCTATGGACTGGTCTTCTCGACCCTCCTGAGCGTCGTCGGTTGGAAAGCAACCCAGCATCGAGACTCATTGCGGGCTTTGAAACTATGACGATCGATTTCTTCCCTCGCGAGTCCCATGTTATAACCTTCCGCGATCCTTGGAGTTTCCCGATGCTATACCACCCTTCCTGCAACAATCTCGTTGCCGGACATATGCGGACGATTGCTCAGCGTGTACGGCCCACCACCCACACACCCCTTCCCATGAATTGCGCTCATTGATATTCTGACCATATGTTATACTCTACTTCTTAAATAGATAATGGGTGTTTGTGTCGCCATGGGCGAATACCCCACAGTTCGCTACTACCGCCCCGCGACCGCGATCCACGAAGCCAGTGTTCTTTGCACTCATTTGGCGCGCTTTGTTCAAGAGGAACTCGACAACTACGCCAATTATAACCGTGACTTCCCCCCTCAGTCTCAGCGCCCACCAAGTGTGCTTTTGATCACCGATCGTTCCATGGATATCATGGCCCCTCTTATCCATGAATTCACCTATCAGGCAATGGCGCACGACCTCCTCCCCATTGAGGACCGCGAGAAGACGATATTTCACATGCGAATCAATGAGGGCACAGATCAAGAGGAGGAAAAGGATACGGAGCTCACCGACAAAGACCCCATATGGGTTGACAACCGACATCGCCACATGAAGGACACGATTGATAAGCTCATGGGAGACTTCCAGAAATTCCTGGGTCAGAACCCGCACTTCGTGGACGAAAATAAGGATACCACAAGCTTGAATGCGATCAAGGACATGATGGCTGGACTACCTCAGTTTCAGGAGATGAAAGAGGCATATTCTCTTCATCTAACCATGGCACAAGAGTGTATGAACATCTTTCAAAGGAACAAGCTACCTGATCTGGCATCGGTAGAACAGACCATGGCCACTGGACTTGACGAAGATTATCGCAAGCCGAAGAATATCCTGGACCAAGTTGTCCGGCTCCTGGACGATGAATCCATAATTTCGTCTGATCGGCTTCGCCTCGTCATCATTTTTCTGTTATATAGGGATGGTGTCATTCCAGAAGATGTTCAGAGGTTGTTGGCACATTCCCAGCTTCCACCGCAAGACTCTGAGATCATCACCAACCTTGAATTGCTTGGTGCCCGCACCACACATGGTCTTAAGGAACTTCGCCCTGCTCCGCAACCAATTTTTCCCCGCCCGACGGCACGCCCCGCAGGCCTGGATGAAGAATATTCCCTGTCCCGTTTCGAACCGGTATTAAAGCAAGCTCTGGAGGAAATATGCAAAGGAACCCTAGATGCTACGCAGTTCCCTTACGTGAAACCACCCGCCAATCCTAACCAGGAGCTACTTGCGCAACAGAGCAGTTCGCTTCGTGCAGGTCGACCAAACTGGGCTGCAGCTGGGCGCCGGCCTCAGGAGAACCGCCAACGCATATTCACCTTTGTCGCTGGAGGCGCCACATATAGTGAAAGCCGGGCTTGCTACGACGTCGCAATGAAGCAAAGTCGCGATATCTACCTGCTCACCAGCCACATGTTGACACCATCCCTCTTTATTCGCCAAGTTGGAGATCTCAGCGTTGATAGACGCCGCTTGGACTTGCCCATCGACCGACCCAAGCCCACCGCACCAGCACATCTGTTTGAGCAAGAGCGTCCAGCACCTGTCACCGCTGCACCGGCACTCGCTCGTGTGCAGCCGCCTGCAGGCAATGGAAGGCCGTCAGCCGGCCGGATGCCTCCGTCCGGAGGTCTCCCAACCCGGCCTGTTGCCCCACCGATATCATCGATGGCAAGCTTGTCCTTAAACACGGCGTCACCCGGAGCAGGCTCTTCCATCGCCCGGCCAACATCATCCTCTAACGGAAAGCCCGCTCAACAAGAAGATGAGCGCAAGCCTCACAAGCTAGAGAAGAAGAAGCGAAACTTCCTTGGCATTAAGAAGTCGTAACGATAGGGTTTAGCTCGGTACAAATTAGTTTCTTCCTGTCGCTAAGAATATAAAATAAATACACCAAATACAGCATCCAAAAGAATATTCATATAGTCGGCATGCTAGATAGTTATGTGGCATATGAGGTATACTGAAGAGAAGCATCATGACACATAACTTGGCATCGGTAGTGAATCAAATGGGACGAGTGGAAAAATTGATAGTCTTAAACTACTACTAACTAGGAGAAAGGGTGCGGGTGTGCGTCGGGATCATGGCCGCGGATAATTGCCGCGGGGAGCTCCAGGGCCTGGAATCATGCCTCGTCCATCAAATGGGCCGCCCGGGCCAAAGTGAGCATCGGCGGGCATTCCTTGAAACCCACCAATTCCGGGGGGGTGGTAGTATCCCATCGGAGGCGGCGGACCGGAATATATCCCGGGGGGAGGAGGCATATTCCGCATAGGCAGACCTTGCATGTTTTCGGGGCCGGGACCTCCTGGTCCAGGAGGAAACCCAGCAGGAGGAACGAAGTTTGGGGGAAACATGTTAGGCATTGGCATATTCCGATTCGGAAGACCAGGAGGAGGCATCATAGGTCTTGATTGAGGTCCAACCTGGGGCGGGGGTCCACCCTGAGGACCGCCCTGCATCCAGTTAGGCACCGGGCCTCCCATTGGTTCCATAGCATGCGGAGGGGGGCGTTGGAGCATGTGGTTCATCGGGGGCGGCTGAGCGCCACGACCCTCTGGATCTATGTGGTGGAAATCATCCAGAAATCCGGGGGGGCGCATCTGTCGCTGCCCCTGCAGTGGCTGTTGTTGAGGGGGAGGCATCCGATTTTGCATCATAAACTCGTCTCGATCGTTCATCGGGGGGAGCGGACCTTGCTTCTGGGGTTGAGGCATCCGTATCTGAGAGTTCGACTGATCCACTCCGCGGGGGATTTCGGGATGGCTGCGCATCAAGCTTATCAGAAGCTCCGTGTTATCGTTGTTGCCTCCGCGGCCGCCGTGGTTACCAAGATTAGCGCTGCCAACATGCTGAGTACGGTTCTGGTCAGGCCGCATGCCTCCAAGCCCAGCCTGCTGGCTAACAAGGCTCTGCAGGAGCTGATCTTGTCGAAGCTCACTGGGCATATGAGGGAGCATAGGCTGGGGCGCAACAATTTCGTCTGCTCGAGGGCCATGACCGTGCATAAGAGGTTGTTGACCAGGTTCGCGATCGAGAGGAAGGGGGGGATGAAGAGGAGGAGGAAACGGTTGAAACTGTTCGTGCGGGCCATTCGATCCAGGATGACTCGGAGGGTTGGGGGGTTTGGTTGGGTTGAGGCCGCGCTCGTTAATTGCCGGCTGGGAGCCGGGGGGAGGTGCCTGGAAGGCTGCAACTTGGGCTCCAGGGGAAGCTGATGAAACCTGATGTGTCTGCTTCTTCAATTTCATTAGGAGTTGCTCAAACGCAACTCTATCTTCGTTCTGCGATGTGGGGGGTGGCGGAGCTGATTCCGGAGCAGGGAGAGGGACAGCTTTTGGCTTGATTTCGTCCGGTGGGGCAGCAGCATTGAAAAACGATGTGAAACGGGATTGCTTCGCAGCTTTGCTTCCGGCAGTAGGGGCCGTTTCCTTCGGTGCATCAGTCGGCGGGGGGGAAACAAGAGCGGAGAGAGCAGATGTTGTTGCTGTTGTCGCGGCCGATGCTGCAGCTTGCGAAACTGTGGGTACCTTTGACTCAATGCTAGCATTGGCTCCGAAAGCCATAAAAAATTTATCTGGGCCGGAAGACGTAACCGGCTTCGATGATCTGGGGGACGCCGGCCCCGGTTCGGGTAGCGATGACTCGGATAGTCGAGATTGAGTTGCCGGTGTATTCGATGATTTCGTGTCGCCATCGGTAGCACCAGCTCTTCGCGCCTTCATGACTTCCATAAACTTTTTGAAGTCTTCCTCGGTATGACCAGATCCTTTTTCGTCGCTGGGGGCCTCCATCCATTCCGGGTCACGTTCGACACGATGTTCGCGATCTCGAATCCACCGGCGGTCAGGGAGGCGAGAGCTTCCGGTGCTAGCCTTGTCGTCTGAGGTCTCTGTAGCGTTGTCGCGGTCTCTCCAACTCTTCGCTCTGTCAATGCGTTCTCTGGTTGTGAGGCCGCCATCACCGCTGGCAAGGGCGGTACTGTCGGGTTTGAACCAGCTGTCGCCTCGGGACTTCTGAGCATTGGGGCGGGAACGAGAATCATCGTCGTCGTTCTGGGGAGAGAGAGGATTCCCATCACGTGAAGCATCTTGATTTCGGCGAGTCGGGCCATCGCGATCGTCACGATCGCGCGGTCGACGCTCCGTAAAACGATCGTTAGGCGTCCCACCCATGCGGCCTTGAAAGCGCTCAGCTCCCTCATGGCCAAAACTCTTTCGGGACTTGACGGTACTCCATCCCTCGTTATCCTGATCGTCTCCGCCACGGCGTCGAAAGTTCGATTGCTTCAAATCACGGAATCTATCTGATTCAGATAGTCCACTGTTGGCGTTTGAGGATGTACTACCGACATTGGCGGTGCTGTTACTATCGTTACCACCTCGACCGAAACCGAAGGACGAGAAGAACCGAGATGAATCCTGCTGCTTTGAAGACTTGTCGTCATATGGTTTCGCGGGTCTCGCCGTCGAGGGGAAAGAGGAACGGGAAGCATTGCCATCTTCGGAGCCTAAATCGATGAAAACATGGTTAGGCTATCACACTGTACACGATATGAAGGAAGCGATTTGACGTACCAATATTAGTTCGAGTTGATTGACGGTCCGTTCCACTTCTTCGATTGGCACCTTGCTCCAGTATATTCGCATTTCTATCCTGGGGAAGTTTCGGCAGCAAACGCGGCTCGGGGGGTGGACTATATTGACGAGAACATACATAGGGAAGTTAGTGGAAGCTCAACAGGCGGTTAGGGAGCAGTGGGAGAAGAAAATAATGGCATACCCCATCCACTCCTCTGCTGGAGGCAGGTTTTTGGGCTTTACACAAAGAGGAGAGCCTCTTAGATGTAATAGGAAAACAGTCTCGTATCGAAGCATCGTAAATAAATGTTTATGGAGACATGAGAAGGTGGGATGACGTGGAAGGGGAATAGCGGGCTATGAAGCAATTGATGCAGCCTCAACCCAAAGTAGGGGTATCACGCTTGGGGTCGGGGTCGTATATCAATCCGGTCAACTGGAATCAGAAATATGAGGCGAATCTATCCTAGAACAGCATGAAAAATCTTGATTGAAGGAGGTGAGCAGGTGTGCGCTAATAAATCGAGATAGGACTTGGTAGTAGAAAGGCTGGAGATAAACCGACGTAGTGGATGATGCAGTTAGAGTAGGTCTGTGTATCTTATACCAATATGAAAGGAAGAAAACGTTCCAGTATAGAAGAGGGAGACTCAAGAGGGATGAATGTTGATTATGTGAAGACGAAAAGGGGAAGAATAAGGGTAGCAGAAGAAGAAACGTATGGAGGTAGGTTAAATAGAGGAGAAAGAGAGAAGGAGGTTTAGAGGTTTGGGAAAAAGGAAACGTAGGTGGTTTAAACCTAAATGGTTTATTTTGAAAGATCTGAGTATGTGGCTTCCCGTTCTAGTGGCTAGAATTTACAGGTATGCGAATTCAAAAACAAACAAACAGGTAAAAAAGGCATATCAAAACTGAAATCATCTAAAATAAGGGTCCTAAGGGCATGATACTTTGAGCAAAAGGATTAAAGAGCTTCCTATATTTATTTAATTGAAAGTTTTTACTCATATTCAACTTCCTTTGAAGAGCATTAGGGTTTAGGTTGGAATATAGAGTAAATGCTTATGTAATAAGACATCTTAACCGTGTTGTTAAGGTATCATGGAGATTAATGGCCTAGAAAGGAGAGGATGTGAGGGAAAGGTATGTTAGTTATAGTTAAGTTTGTAGCTGATGAGAAAATACTCTGTTCATATATGTTAAGGAGTAATTTTATAGACCCGGAGTCAAAAGGAACCCCCCCCCGGCCAAATCGCAGTGTGTCCCTCCTACATCTTTATGAGAAGACTCAGCCCCGCCTCCCTCCTTCCGCTCATTTCAAGGACGAGAAAATACAAAACCCAACCCTAACCCCTAGCATTCCTTCTCACCTACTAAGATTTCACGTTAATCAGCCACACATGTACTATTCAAGGTATTAGAGAAGGCTGGAAATCCCTCCTCTCAACATATTATGAAAATTCTCTGCTTCTCTACTGCACTAACTACTTTCTTTAATTGAAGGGATTGGACCTGTTCTGTCATATACACCAGTGAACACAGCAGAGGAAGTTGAACCTGGGTTTTTCGAAAACTTAACCTGCTTTGTCGGTATTTCGATGATTGGACCTCCACCAGCCGGATGGAGTCTGAGACCATACGGAAGCACAATGGTTTCCAATGTCCGGATGCCCTGAATCACCGCCAGACTGAATACCAGAACTTCGTCTTTCCCAAGGGGCTCGCTGTATGTTGCTCTAAACCTCTTGACTTCGCATCGGTCGAGGCCATCAGACGTAACATTGCGAGTTTTCACAACACGGTTGTGCGAGTCAAGTTTCGTGCTGAGCAGAATGCTTGATTCGGTGCAGAAAAATCCATCTTCTGCAAGTGTCATTTGCGAAAGGAACTCAACAGTCTGGATGTCCATCAACCCTCCTGGAACCTCGATGTCAAATCTGTAGACAGGGATGCCGTCCACAACATCTGCATGGACATGTTCATATGGAATGGTGCGATCGATGGGCTGATAGTTGATTGGGACGCCGATCTTCTTATCTGCTGTGCTGATTTCGAATGTGTAGGTGCCGATATCAAGATCCTTTGCCACGTCTGGTGCTATTGAACACGCAAGCATGAAGGCACCGTATATACTGCTGTGTGACTCGCTCCATTGAGTGAAGGTGAGAGAAAAGAGACCGGTTGAGTTATCGTACTGTGCCACCGCGGCCGTCACTCCGGAAAGGTCGACAATGTTGGTCTGTTCAGGGATTCCAGACAGAATCGGCGGGATTGCAAATTCCACAACAGTGTCTTCAGGCAACCGGTTGGGAATGTACACTTCAAAATATAATTCTAGAAGGTCAGTCACGTCGTTGATGTCTGGGCTTCCAGTTTTCCAGTTGCGCAGTCCAACATCCTCAATGGCACCGGTCAGTCCTGTCGGCGTGGCAACAGCGAGGAAAGAAGATGTGGTGCCAGACACTAGTGGTTGAGCCGTTTCTTCAGGAGAAGCCGAGAGTGTCACGATCGTCGTTGTCGCAACACCCAAAACAGAAGAGGTCGCAGCATTCAGAGGAATCGAGGTCGTTGTTGGGCTTGTTGAGGTAGTGGCGGACGGTGATGTGGACGACTTGGCGGAAGACTGTGATGACCACGTTTCGCCCGGATCGCCATCTAGAATGACGCTGAAACCATCAGAGAGATATAACTGCCAGTCGTCGGCCTTTTTGGGGTTGCCAAACATGCGAAGCGTCCTGATCAATACTTTGTAGCGACCAGTTCGGATGTTGGTTCCGTTGGAATACCCCTGAAAGCGTTGGTAAGAGATTTCGCGGGTTCGAGGAGGATAATTGATTGGATACTGGCGAGTTGAACTGTATTGATCCGGAACGGTTTCGATGGCGCCGTACCATGCTCGGGGTCCGGTGCCAGGCTTCGGGGGATATTTGAACAAATCGGTGGTCCAATCTTCGCCAACAATATCAATCGACATCTCAGGGGTTCCATATTGCAGTTGGAAATGAACTTCTGGAGATTCTAGTCGGGCGGGTCGGTAGGGGAGACTAAGCCAATCGATCGGCCGAAGCTGTCCGGTGAACTCATCGAGTCTGGCGAACTGGGGTTCTGTGTTCATCGGCAACCAGTCATATGTTGACGTCTCAACGCCCATGTACGCCACCGAAAGAACCTCGTGGTTATCGCCTTCAAAAACAACTTTCCCGCTCCAGATGGCGGCAATGTCCATGTCAAGATTTTCCGGGGCAGAAAAAGTGACTTTGACCTGTCCGGTTTCGCCTGGTCCTAGCGAAAGAGTTTTCGGGGCTTTGATCGATCCTGCTGCACCGCTAATTACCGGGGGATAGTAAAGCATAGGCGCTCCGGTGCGATCTCTTCCGGCAATGGTATCTGCTGGGGCGTGGCTGATCGTGTAAGTGATGCTGTCCTTGCTGGTGTTCTGGAGTTTGATCGTGTGAGATTTCACCCGGTTAATAGTGTCGTTCAGTGCGATCGTCGGCTCCGATAGCAGAATTGTCTTGACATCAAATGTCTTTACCGCATCAATGAAACCTGCTCCTTGCTGTGCGAGGGATCCAACTGGACTGATGACCCGGTCTCGGTTGTAGTCGAATGCTGGCATGAGCGATGCTGTGGAGACGAGGCGACGACGGAACTCTGCGGCGTCTTTCTTCACGTGGGCGTAGAAAAGAGCCGCCACTCCAGCGACGTAAGGGGTTGCCTGTGAGGTGCCGGATGCAATGGCGTACTCGTTGTCGGGATAAGCGCCGTAGATGGCCCCTCCAGGAGAAGCAACCATGGAGCTGAAGTAGTTGTCAAAGGTTGGCCCCCAGGAAGTGAAGAACGACATTTGTCCTTGGCCAGGACGGTCAGGCCGGAAAGCCGAAGGGTTGCCATCAGGCTGGATTTCCAATGTAACATTGTGTCCATCTGCAACTTGCTCTTTCATCCAGGGCCCAACCTGCGGGAACGTCAAACCCACGAGGAGAATCTGCGCGCCGAGCTCGGTGGCGCTGAAGTATCCCACCCCCTGACCGAAGCTGTCAAACAAAATGTTGTAGCCAAACCCGGATCTGTATATCGATTGGTACATGGCTGGCATCGTGCAGATGCCTCGTCGCAGAATGACGGCCTGGGATATATTGCCGCTGATGGTTGGGTTGCAGGAGTCTCCCTCGGCATCGAAGCTTATCGGGGCAGATACGCTGTGGTTGAACTTCTGTCCTTGAGATGTGACGTACGTAATGTTCATGATATTTCCAGAGGACGAGCGGAGCACGGCTGGCCATCCCATAATCTGCAGAGAGTTGGCAGATGCGACAGAAACAACCCCACGAGCGACGGCGGGGGAGCTAGCCATGAATGTGCCATATTCGCCAGCATTTCCGGAAGCGATGACTACCAGACGATCTTCAGCAATGCGTTGGGTGATTCGGGACATCAGAGACATGGTGTATCCAGTGTTGGAACCGAACGAACCGGATATGATGTCGCATCCATCGGCGTCGGCCTGGAGAAGACCCTCTATGACAACCGCGTCCGAAGTGGAGACATTGCAGTCGAAGATCTTGTACATGTACACCTCGCCGTCGGGGATGACTCCTTGAAGATCCTTGGTGTTGCTGACGAGAATGGATGCCATGAATGTTCCGTGGCCCTGGCAGTCGTAGGGTTCAGCGGACACCTCCGGTGTGATCAGATTGATGCCGCCAGCAACGCGGCCGGCAAGTGCGGGATGTTTTGAGTCGACTCCGGTGTCGATAATGCAGACCCACTGGCCTTTCCCGGTGAAACCGCGCTGGTGGAGCTGATCAACACCGGTGATGACGTGAGGATTCCATTCGGGGCTAGGATCGCCGTGTTGTTCGATGGTATCGTCGAGCTCGATGATTTCCGAATTCCACACTCCCGAGACGCCGGGGAGGCTCCGGATATGGTCGATGGTCAGTAGAGAATGGTTGGATACGTCGATGGTGATTCCCATGAACTTGTCTGAGATTGCAGAGAAATCAGTCTTGAGTGACGGCTCGTAGCCGATCTGGTTCAGGTTGCGCAGAACATCGCTGATGGCTGATGCGGCCGTCGCCCGGGACTGGATGTTCCGGTGGTCAAGCTCGATGATGAATCGACCAGGAAAATATCGTGGCCCGGAGATTGTCGACTGCGATAGCTTGGGCCCGGCGGGTGCACTCCGTGATTCCAATGCTGAGGCCCCGGTGAGAGCAAGCGAGGGGACCAGGAGCGCCTCCAAGATGTATGCCAAAGACCTCATGATTTGGCAAATCTCACTGGACCAAATTGATAGGACGATTTCTCGAAGCAAAGAGAAAGTAAAACCGACCAGGTGGAAAAGAGTGTTGCCAGCCTCTTGGCACGGGCTCACGCGTTGATATAAAGGGGTTCGATCTCTCGACGGGCTGGCCGGCCACCTTGATACCCTAAGAAATCTGTAACTGCGCATGAAGCTTGAGTCAAGCATGTCAAAAAGAACACATCTTGACACTTCGCTGGAATGAACATAGAAGCATCCGCCAAATGTGTTATACAGGCTGTAGAGCTTAGGTACTTAACCTTATCCTGTTTGCACCCCAATTAATGAGTTTCACACGCGTGTAGAGCCGGAGAATTGATGTGGAACCTTTTTTTTTTCTTGTTAAGTTCCCGTTGATATCACCCGCAATAAACGGGTTGATTGCTGGGCAAGAAGACCGAGATAAATCTGTGCAGAAATAAGAGTTCAATATGGGAGGTTAAATGATTGTAGCGGCAGTGGTGAGTGCAGTACAGGGCCGATCTCATTCGTGAGCCGTCACGAGAGATACCAATTGGAACTGCGGGTGAGGTTACTCGAGATAGCACAGGGCTAACAAAAAAAGTGGGAGTGCATGGGGACTATGTAAAGATCTCCCTGCAGTCATATACACAGCGATGAAGAGATTTGGGGGATTTACATAGTGCATAGATCTTAGCCGCGGGGATCCCGATTCTTCCGACTAGCCTACACGGCCTGTGCCTGGTTCTGCGCTCTTGATGCCATATATAAACAAGATTCGGCAGATGCAAAGTCTGGTGAGACACAAACATAGCGAGAATTTTCCCTAGATAGCTTTGGGGTAAAGATGCCTGCACATGTTGGCACAGTACGGACACCGTTCCTCCGGGTTGGGACTTCGAGAGGGATAACGCCGATAGCCCGTTCCAGAGATGCAGAGAAGCAGGGACAGACATACCATACAATTATTCCGGGGCTGTGCAGTGTAGGCCTTCATTCACTAACAAAACTAGACTACCTGTTCAAACTTTGAGGGCCAGCAACCCCTGCGGAATCCCGTCCCTTGACCATCGCTTGACATACGGCCCGTCGCACGTATCACATATACGCTGGATCAAAGCGGTCAGGATAGTATGCTCGGTCATCTGCACCGGCTTGGCGCTGCTGGCTGACTTCCTTTCCGACGAAGACTCCCCGGAGACCCGCTCGCGCTGGATCTCCAACCAGCTGGTCGTTCCGAATCTGGTAAGCAGGAGCGTGCTACCACCCTCGAGAGTGGTGGCCCGGAAAATTAGGCGGTACATCTTCATGCGCAGGGGCGTGCGCGCAAACGGGTTGCACCCCGCAACCGAGAAGACCTTCTCGAACCATCGCTTCTCATGGAACACGTCCAGGTCTCGTCGGCATCGTAGACAGTCCAGGAGATACGACAGGAGCCAGCTGATTTCCGCGTAGTATTTGTCGTCCTCGGACGGTTCGCCGTGAAGGATGTCGTGGGCCATGGGGAGTTTGGTGGCGCGCCACACCGGGCCACGGGTGAGGAAGCGGTTGGCTTTCGGGTATAGCGGGTGTAAGGGGTTGGAAATAATGGGCAGCACGTGGATTGCGAATGCGACAAACTGGGATGGCACCGGGCCGTCGGCCAAGTATGGCTGAGAGGACTCGACAAGCTCGGACAGCAACAGCCACACCTGGTCCTTTTCGTCGTATGAAGACTCGCGGATCTTGGCAGCGGCCTTGAGGAGATTCGTGACAGCCTCACGGCGAATGCCAAGATGCTCGGACAGGAGAAGCTGCGCCAAGGCTTCAATGTGGCCGTCCTCAACCAGCTCATCCACACTTTTGGATATCCACTTGGTCAGCGCCGAGTTATCTACGGGGGATACCACAGGGACATCAAGAAGCTGTTCCAGCTGCGGTTGCACCGACTTGCTATTGTGACCCAAACTCTCTTGTTCCGTGCCAGACTCCTGATTAATGTCCATAGTCGGCGACGACTGAGCTTTCTCAGCAGGAGCCCACTCAACCGACACAGGGGATTGCCCCAATGACTGCAAGTCGATATGAGAAGTTGACGCGGCAATTTGGGCGGCAGCTGATTGCACAATGGGGATTGATTCACCTGCTTTCACCGACTCGTTTAGGTAGACACGAAGAAACCGGATAATCCCAGACAGGCCTGGAGACTTTCCGCTCTTCACGAAGTGAGGAAGTTGTTCAACAATGGCGAGCGTAAGCAGGTTATTAGATGCAGTTTGCGCGGGCGAAGCTGTTTGAGTGAAGATTTCGGTCATTTTCTCAAGGTACTTCAGGGGAGTGGATGCACAACGAGCGATGCAGTTATCGATGAAGCCGCATAGCACCTGAGAATCATCCGCGCTTAGGGTAGCAAGGCACTCAACCAAGGCAGCGTGAACAGGGCCAAGGCCAATGCGGCGATTGACGACCTGTTGTTCGATAGCCACAGCCTCCAGGATTTTGCCGATTGCGCCTTTGAGCGAGGGAGACGTCCCGCTGGAACAACGTTGAAGCAGCGTAGCGAATGGCGAGAGAGGCTGGCCATCCAGCTTTTGGAACCAGCGCATACCGGGCGAGTAGCTAGCAACGGTCAACAGGTTTTCCAGCTCGATCTGCAGCAGTGCCTTGGACTCATGGTCCACAGAGCTGGAATCCAGACGAGTGAGACACGAAGTGATCATGGACGACACATCGAGATTAGCTGCGAGAGCGATATGAGGGGTTGTTTCGTAGTACAGCACGAGCAGCTTGCTGGCAGTTGTTGCTTGAATCAGGCTGTCAGGCGGGAGCGCCTTGTACCAGCGGAAAATTTCCTTTAGATCAGGCACACGCAAGGAGAACTCGTTGAGCAGGTTCTGCCGGGCATGCTTCCAGATTGAGGAACCCGCAGACGATCCGGGTAGGGATAACGCCAGAGTAGAAGAAGATGATGAGCTCTCATTTCGAGACGACAACTGTTTGCCGTGTTGCATGGCTTGGGTCTGAACCATCTTCTCGAAGGCAACCACGAGCAGTCTGGCAGTAAAAAAGGAGACCAGAGGCGATACAGGATCAAGGCAGCGGATGAGGACTTTCTGGGTTAGCTGGCATGGCAAGATGTTGTCGAGGAGGATCGAGGTTGGCGGAGGAATGTCATTCGAGTAAGATGACGATGAGCCAAAACTGTCTGGGAGAGGAAGATGCATCGTGTTCAGCAGGAAGGCAGCATAGCCAATCCAAGTCATAGACAGCTTGGGATCGAAGGTAAATGCTTTCTGCTTCTGGAAGTATGCGGCCACGAGTTCTGGGGTGCTGTTGAACATGGCAACGAGAAGATCGCTGTGGTCCAGATTTGCCCAAGGCCGCAACTTCATGGCTAGTTCTAGGAGGTGGCTATTGCGGAGGGGGACGTGATCCCGGTAGACATCCATCCACGCCAGACCATCAATGCCAAGGCGCTGGTCGGATCTTATCTTCTCCTGGATTCGCGAAGTGTCGAGGCTATCGGGATAGAAACCTTTGCAGGGAGTGATGATTCCCGCCGAATGATTGGCGCAAGCATACAACAGGAATTCGTGCACGCATCTGGAAACAGGCCGCTCTTCTCCAGGAGCATCATGCGAGTACACGTAAAGATTCAGAAGGCGAGAGAGAATCTTCAACGAGAAGGCGAGGCTCTTCGTGTGAGCAGGGATTTTGGTGTCCATGAGAATGTTTGCCTTCAGCGAATCCAAGAGCTCTCGCAGCACAAATGGGTTATCGTCCTTGATGTAGAAGGTCAGGTGTGACATCAGGCCTCGCTGAGATATTAACTCCTTCTTGTCGTCAGACGGAAGAAACTTCAAACAGCTGAGGAAGAGCCGGATTGCATGCGTGCGAACCGACGCCTTGGACGCGCTCTCAACCACGCCGTCATGCGTGCTACGAATCTCCAGGTTCCGCACGAACTCGGCAAACGTCGAGTCACGCATGCGAAAGACGCGCCGCGCCAACACGCCGCCGTCGAAGTTGACAGCCTCGCGCAGCAAGCGGAGAGTGGGTGATATTATGAAGGCCTTTGCCTTGTCGGACGCCAGACTCTTTGCTAGCAGCTTCAGCTGGGCCTCCTGGAGCAAGGATTCGCAGAGCGCGCGGCCGTGTGGGACAAATTCCAGACGAGAGGAAACGACCTGGAGGAGTAAGGCGAGGGCAATAACCGCGCTTGATACAAGTCCATCGTTGTGGGTTTGCAGGGCAAACGCCCATGTCTGCATAACATCGGAGAGGTAAACGCCTTCGGGATCATCGCGATTGCGTGGGTAGGAAGACTCAAGGAAAAGGCCGAGGAGATCGAGCTTGTCATGTACGGAATTGGGGTCGTCGGATTGGAGGGTGGATTGGATCGAATCGAGGAAAACTTTTAACGATTGGAGACCTGTGGAGGAAGTGTCAGTATACTGGTGTTGGGGCTTATACAGAAGACCCACGAAACTTGGCTCACGGCGCACAAGACTTTGCAAGACGAGAATGAAATCCAAGGACAATAATCTACTCACCATGGCGTGTAGTCTTCGAGTCTTGAGTGAAGTTCAACAGTTGTTTGAGTTGCCGACTTGTCGTGATAGGCTCAGAGGTTGGAGCTTCGTAGGACGGCTTTTGACGCTTTCGGGACGGCGCAGAGGCGTCCAGGTCTTCGACAAATCGCTTCCCCATTTTGGTTTACGGTGCTTGTGAAGTGGGAGTAGACATGGAGTATCAATTGAGATTGTGACGTTGCGATTGAAGCGACGAAGGCTTCAGCACGATATTTTACAAAGACCTTGTGGTTCCTGGCCTTTTTTTTTTTTTTTCGCTCCCTTATCGATATGCCAGGTCCCTCCACCAACCCTTAATACCATCTGCGCAACCCTAAATAGGGAATAGTCCACGATCTTGCTGATGCCCAACACTCCCCAGAACATAGTTCCACTTCCAGATTTACCAGACTCGTCCGTCCCCTGAATTGGTTCCAGGTGAACAGTGTGCGCGGAGTAAGTGCAAATAGAGCCTTACCGATTTCTTCATCATATTGCTTCCACGTGAAAGTCTATTCTCATGAAGGCATATTAACCCTCTCCATCCAGCGAGGAGAGCACGACAATTGACAACTCATTTGGGATCTATTTATAACAAGTCTGTGCTGAACTGTGCAGACTGCAAAGCTCGCCTTATCGATGGCTCTGGCAAAGCCCATCCGATAGGAAAACGCCTTTCCGAGCATGTCTCATCCTTCCTGGGCTTCCTGTTGATAAGCCATCGGCCAATAATTCCACGCTTTCCCTATTTTTGACAGTCAGATGGCCATATGTCTCAGATTTGGAGCCTTCATCGCCACATCTGCTCGCCATTCTGCCAGTTTGCGAGAAAGAATGAACTTTTGCAAGATAAGCAGGTCGGGCAGTGCTTGAGAGGGGCAACCTTGGGGGAGATTGGGCAACGAAGCAAGAAAAACAGAAGAGATACAAAAAAAAAAAGAAGGAAAAAAAGAAAGAAACAGAAACGGCAAGTGAGGAAAAAAGCCAAACGCAACCTGACGGACAGACAGTCGGTGATCTAAAAGTTGCAGAAGTCAGCTGGCTTCAGCTCTGCACATTCAATATATCATTCAATAAATTCAATATCGCGAACCCATCTTATCTTCTCTAGTCTCCCAGAATTTCCGGGGTGGCGGACTTTACAGTGTTTGCTGAGAAGAGGAGGGCTAAGTTCGGGGGGTTAAAGAAACCAGAACACGGCTTGATCCCTGCCTCGCACTCTCAACAGTGGCCAATGAACACCGGTATGGCGGCAGTAATCAGACTTCGCACATCCCCGGCCATGGAGTCGTCGATGCTCACATGCAAAGAGAACAAAACACTTGGTCCGAACACCTGCAAACTTCGCGACTTTTTTCGACTCGCTGGCAGCTGTTTCTGGTGCTACATGTTTCCCTCCCCCTCCTTGCTAATTCCACCTGGCGCCCAGCCGCCACATCTCAACCAATCGTGCAGCGTTTACGCGCCCATCAGGCCGTAGCACAGAATGGACGCTGGCCTATCACAGCGCCACTTTGAACTTCTGCTGTGACCCTCCAGCTATTCTCACCACGATATTATGGACCGAAGAGAGNGGGGGGGGGGGGGGACGAGGAGGCGGCGGCGACGGCGATGGCGGACCTCTAGACCGGGCATTTTCAGGCGTGTCGTGTCGACACAGAACAAGCATGTCTGGACCCTAAGCACGGTGCAGGGTGCAGACAAATGGCTTCGCTCCACGAAGACACGAAGCCACGAAGACAAAGAAATGTCTGGGCAAACTCTCTCACCCGCGGCCGCAGGTGTGCGTGCGTGCCAGCGAACCAATGATCTCCAAACACTGGCGTATCGAGACGGTGATGTCTACTGTTCACATCCTGGCCACGCAAAACTTGGTCGATGCTGTCTGGCATGCACATTTCGGCGCGCTGCAGTGCAGTGCATGCGTAACCACACAGCCTTACTGTCCTGGAGGAGTCACATCCATCTGACTGTGGAAATCTTATGGTCCCAAGTCCCGACTCTCTTTCTCTAGACGCACACAATCACTGTCCGCAGCTGTGTCTCCATTATAACGTTACCGTTCCCGTTCTCTTTCTTCGTTCCGTTGGATCGTTCTCTCTCTCCCCCTCCCACTCTTCGTCTTCTTTCTCTTTAACTGCAGGTTCTGTTTTTCTCTCGGCTGGTTTATCCGTGTGCATATTCTCTTTGTCCTATCACACGGCCGTTTCGATTTCCTCTGCATTCCTGCGATTTGTTTCCATTCCTGCATAGGTGGTCCGGATTTGACATCTAGCACCACCACTTACACCACCCGCCTCTGCATTCTTGAAGCATACACTTTTTTTTTTCTACGCACAATCACCATCTAGACACTTCCCTTTGTTCGGTATTTTTTTCTGTTTTTCTTTTCTTATTTTTTTTCTTTTTTTTTTCTTTTTGGCTGTCCTCTTTTCCAGTCGCTCTCTGCGTTTCTTTCCTTCTTCTTGACGCTGTTCCCTGGTTTGCTGGACGAACCAGTTGCCTCTAGCGGGATGCAGTATATTTTGTCGTGAACCGTTCCCTCTTCTCTTGTCGGTTCTGCCATCTCATGCCCGATCAAGAATGAATGATACCGCCAACAGAATGGTTCAGTCCGCTTCCCCCAACTGGCTGTCGAAATGTTTATTCGTCCCGTTTTGCTTTGGTTGGAACCGGAACGCTGATGATGACGATGAAGGTACGACCAGGAGTTTCGTGTATCATATTCCACCCGCCGCCGAGCACAGTACTTACCATGCAACAATACTTAACCCACCGGCAGAGCTAGATCACACCGGGAAAAAAGAGTCACAATCATGTCCGTCGCCACAGATCCAAAGATCACAGCCGCCTATGGTCTATGAGCCAAGCGCCATGGCCTCGCAGACGCAGCATTCGTATGAACCGCCACGGTCATCGCGGTCGTCGGCAAGGTCCACAACCCGCAAGAAGGCGTCGATGTCCCGGTCTTCTCTTTCGCTGGCGCGCCGGACGCTCTCTCTGCGACGGACTCCGCGCCGGCCACTAATCTCTGCGCCGTCGGAGTTTCGTCACTTGTCGTCGTACCCATTTCCCGGCTTTGACTCGCGCTGGCAGCTTGAAAACCAGCCGCATCTCCAGCAGTTCCCGCAATCTGTACACGCAGCACAGACTAACCCCTCACCGTATGCGCCGCTGGAGCTTGCCATTCACAACACGCCGGCCGCCGAGCTTTCCCCGATTCTCCCGTCTTTTCGCGAGCCTCCTCTTCCCCGCACACCGGTGAGACCGGCGACGGCGGCGACAGCGGCGACAACGCCCGGACGCTCGCGCGGGGGAAGCGTCGATAGCATCAACATCACTCCCGAGCGCGGATACTCTGCGCTCTCTTTCCATATCCCCAGACGGCCGCTTCCAGGAGATTCGCCAATGAGCCGATCTGGTTCATCGCGTCCAATGCGATCCACCTCGCGCATCGTCCATCCAGCACTTGTTCCCGAACAATCAGATACCTCGGATTCGTCGGAGCAGCAACAACTTACGCCGGTGAAGCCGCCGATTCCGCCAAAGTCGCGAGCCCGCTCGTATTCCTCGCCGGAAACTGAGCGCATGGCCGAGCGGATCGCGACCGCTATCATCGAGAAGGAGAAGCTCCAGCAGCTGATCGATGATTGCGTCGAGCGGCAGAGCATCTATCTCGGTAGCCGGCCATCTACCGCGCATTCCATGGCCGCGTCAAGCGTCAACGCCAAAGGTGAGAAACAGCCTATTCGCCGGGGGGAGGGGCTCTTAACTAGGACACCATCTGCTTCTCTTTGCGCTCATGCTAACAGTTCTCACATCGACAGACATGGATCCGCTGCCGTCGCTTCCGCCGCTGTCGTCCGCCTTTCCTTCAGGCCCGTCATTTGCCCAGCGTCTGCGCAACGAAACCGAGCGGCCGACAACGGCCCCCGTGCGCGCCCCGCCGCCGCTGCAATCGCGCGCCTTCTACCTGCACAATGCGGCAACAGACGACGCCATGCCGTTACCCTTGCGCATTCCTTCCAACGCCAACAGCATCTCGAGCCAGCAGGGCAAGGCGCGAGACCTCAGCCCGATCTCCGCGTCGCCGGCGTCTCCGTCGCCGGCCGCGCGCCGCCCCGGAGACAGCCCCATCCGGCCCCCGTTGCCGCTGGTTCTCCGGCCGCCGCTGCGCAAGAAGAAGTCATTTTCGCGCGTGTCGCGCGTGTCGCGCGTGTCGTCGTGGCTGTTCCCAGAACATAGCCGCGAGATCAGCATTGACTCGATCACCAACCTCCCGCGGCCGATCACGGGGCGCGATGGCTTCTACCAATGCGTAGGGCCGGACGCGGACCAGGCGATCGAGGACGATGACCTTGCTGTCAAACCTCCGTCGCGGCGACAAGGCGCCACCAGCCCGGACACCATGGACACTGTGACAACCTGGGTAACGGACAGCGACGACGAGAATGAAGACGAGGAGAACCGCACAATCCCGACGTCCTGGTCGCCTGGTAGCACTCCGATCGCGGCGCCAAAGGACACGATGATTGTGCAAAGTCGGGGCACAAACAATTCAACGAGCTCGGTGAAGCAGCCCGTTGTTGGCATGGCTTTATAGGGCGGATCTGGAACACTGCATACTTGCCGACCTCAATACATGCATTGATGGTTGAACTTGCGCATTGACGGGTCCCGGCGCGGGCTTGGTGATTGGCATTTTCCGTTTCCTTTCTGATTTCTCGCGAAACTTGCAGCAGAATCCTGTATGATTATTCACTTTTTTTAGATACCAATTTTGTTTTGTGTGGAAGAGCAAACGAAGAATCATTTGAGCCAGGCGAGCAATCTTGGATGCTAAGACGTACTGTGTTAAATGCCAACCATGCACTATTAACACGGTGCACTAACCGGTGATTTCTGGGCCTGTCAATTGGCGAGGATGATGAGCATGAGCAAACTTGTGGGTGAATTCTCGCATCTTAAATGTCTCCTCGTCCCTCTTTTGTTTAACCTCTCTTGCGCAAGTATCTATAAGTTGCTTCATAAGTTAGCAGCAGTCTGGTCTGAGAATCGGCACCAGCTCGTCCGACCTCTTGTCTCCCTCGAAATCATTCACATCTGTACCTTCTATTCGTTCACATCTATACCTTCGTCTGCATACGTTCGTCGCCCGCCTAAGCATGGACGTGGTGTCAGGTTTCAGTGCCTGGGTCAAAGACCGACTACCTGGATCCAAACACCAGTATCAAGCCCTCCCCGTCTCCTCAACTGGCCAGCGGCATCCCCGACCGCAATCCCGCCATGGCGAAGAACCCTCAGACTCGATCTGGTCGTCCCAAAATCGCCGTCTGCTCAAGCTATCCATTGTCGGAATAGCCGTTTTGATAGGGCTGTTCATTTGCCTATCGTTAAGGTCCGCTAAGAGTCCCAGCTCACTTGTAAAAGTCTACCCGCCGTTCATTCTCTAACATGTAATCACTGTCTTGATCTCAGCCGCCTTTCTGGCATCTGCTTCTCTGGATGCGCTGCGTCCGGAGACATCCGACAACTTTGGGGGCAGTACTCGCCGTTCTACTCCATATCGTCGCAAATCGACCCACGAACGCCTCCCGGATGTCGAGTCACGTTTGCTCAAGTTCTGTCACGACACGGCTCGCGCGATCCCACTGCCGGCAAGACAGTCCTCTACAATGCCACAATCTCGCGTATCCAGAACACCGTCAGCGACTATGGCTCCGGCTACGAGTTCATCGAGAACTATATCTACCACCTCGGCGCCGACCAGCTCACCCTCTACGGCGAAAAGGAAATGGTCCGCTCGGGCAGCCACTTCTACGCCCGGTACCGCTCCTTGGTGCTTGATTCCGAGTCGAGTCCAGTGTTTGTGCGCGCAAGTGGTCAGAATCGTGTTGTCGTGTCAGCGCTCAACTGGACTCAGGGATACTATGGGGCAAAGCTTGTTGACGGAGACAACGGCGCAGCCCGGAGAGGAAAGCTTGTTGTGATTCCTGAAGGTCATGGCTCCAACAACACTCTGGACCATGGCCTCTGCGACGAGTTCGAGAATGGCGACACCTCTCACGTTGGCAGCCGCGCCCAGGCCGACTGGGCGGATGTTTTCATGCCCCCGATTACCGAAAGACTGAACGCCAATCTCCCCGGTGCGAATCTCTCCCAGGACGAAGCGATCTACATGATGGACCTCTGCCCATTCAACACAGTGACCAGCTCCCACGTCAAGCTGTCAAAGTTCTGCTCCTTGTTTACATTGGACGAATGGCGAAGCTACGACTACTACCAGACACTTGGGAAGTACTACGGCTTCAGTGCCGGCAACCCGCTTGGTCCGACGCAAGGAGCCGGGTTCACAAACGAGCTGATCGCCCGGTTGACACGTCAGCCTGTGAACGATCACACGTCCACGAACCGCACGCTCGACTCGTCGAAGAGCACATTCCCGCTCGATCGCGCCCTGTACGCTGACTTTAGCCACGACAACGACATGAGCGGCGTCTTCGGGGCGTTGCGCCTATACGAGACCACCGGAGTCCTCCCGACCACCAGCCGCCAGTCGCCGGCGGCATCAAGCGGGTATTCGGCCAGCTGGACGGTGCCATTCGCGGCGCGCATGTATGTTGAGAAGATGCAGTGCGGCTCTGCCCCCGATAGTGAAGAACTTGTGCGTATCCTCGTCAACGATCGTGTCGTTCCATTGCAGGGCTGCGGCGCAGATCGTCTTGGTCGTTGCGGGTTGTCTTCCTTCATTAAAAGTCTGAGTTTTGCAGCCAACGGTGGGCTGTGGGATAAGTGCTTCGCTTGAGTGGCATTTTACCCACCACTCACACTGAATTTTCTGTAGATTGGGTCAAGCTTTTAAAAGCTTTTGGGGTTTATGAGGTACGGGTTTATGCAATTTTCCAGCGGTTCTTTTGGATCATATTTTCTGATAGGAAGTCGTTTAGCTATTCTAAATTCAGCTCCTTAATCCATTATCTTTGCTTTAATGGCTTGGGGCATAATGTCTACTTTCAGACCGTGATATCTGGTATATAGACCATAAAGAACTATGCATCAGGAGTCTACATATAATGGCAGCTCATGCCAGGCCATTAATTCACTATAAAAATAGATTCCTGGGTATAGGGCTAGATATACCTGGGTTTTGAGCATGGTAAAATGCCTGCCTCTTACGTATATTTTCGCCTTTCGCCAAAAGTGTGGCTTAGACAGTTGGACTGTGAGACAGGATCCAGGACCATGCCCCTACCTACTTGTACTCTGTCCACAATTCTTAGGAGGATTTCTGGCTAGACCCGGCCCATCGCTGTCGTCACCAGTTTGAGAAGCATTCACTGGTAACAAGTAACCTTCCACTCGTATATCCCACTTATCAGACCGATAACACCACTTGTGTTGTGCTTACTCTTTCCTGCTCCTGGTCTCTTTCCTGCTCCTGGTCATGAAATGTCACCGAGCCACTGGAAGTCGCTGACATTTTGACTCTCTTCTTTCCTCCCCTTTCTCTGTTTGCCACGAACATCATTCGAAGCAAAGGGCTTGCGCTTTTCTTCTTTCTTTTCATCCTAGGGTACGCAGTAAAGAGCGGGCTTTTTTTCCTTTTTGATTTCGTCAACCTGCGTCTGATCACCGACTCTTGCGCCGTGTCCGAGCTTTCCAGCTTCATTACAGCCGAGTCGATTCACTGCGACTCGAGAACTCGACAGATACACCGAATTCTCTTCCACTCTCTCTATCGGCCGAGTGCGCATTCAGGATATCATTGCGATCTCCGGCCCCTCGCCCATTCCATTTTAGAAGTCAAGGCGAGATTTCGATATCGTGCGATTGTGACCCCGCGGAGTTTCCACAGCCCGAACTGTCTTTCGTATTTCGAACCGGATTCATCGCCTCATTGCGACAACATGGTGTCCGTAGGCGGAGGCATCGCGATCGCGTTGGTCGTGCTGGCGGTGGTGGGAGTTGTTGGATGGCTCGCATTCACACATATTCGCGCGAAGAGATTAGGCGTATGTTCAATGGACCCTCATTACTCATTCTTCCGACTGACGCATTTTTTTTTTCCACATTGCTAGCTTCCTCCCCCGACATTCTCGTTACCATTCTTGAAAAGGACCACATACGACTCAGCTGGAGGCGACGGACAGACCCGCAGCTGGTTCAGCTTCGGCCCCAAGAAGCGCAACAACCGCACGGCTGCTGGCGCCTATGAAGGTGCCCGTGGCATCGACAGAGACGACGACTGGGATGCCCGCGTTGGCCAAGAGGCGGACGGCTACGGTCCCGAAGATCTCCCGGATTCGCGGTATCATGGAGGCGGCGGTAGCTATGTGATGAATACCCCGACCGCCCTGCCCGTTCACGAGGACCTTGAACGCGGCCGCTCGCGGACGCGCGGTGGCCCGCCCGGAGACAGCACCCTCGGCATCCCGGGATCTTCGCAGAGAAACCCTTTCGATGACGACAACGCTGAGCGCAGCAATGTCAGCATTCGCGGCTCGAGCCCCAGACAACAGCGGAACGCCGACGATGATGCCGATAGCATTGCTGAACGACGGTCAATTTTCCGCGAGAATGTTTGAGCAGCCGCCTCCAGAGCATATCCCAGAGCAAGCAACCTCCGTACGTGACCGAAACTCTGTGGGTAGGTCGATCCCCACACGCGCCAACTTCGGGATATGCACCTGCGCGTGCTGTTCACGAAATGCATCTTTCTATTAGGAATTAGGAATCGGACTTAACCGTCCACTGTCTTATTACTTGTCAATTTTTTCGTCTTCTTTTCTCTCCCATTGGTACTCCTGCTTTCCCTGTTTCTTTTTTTCTTTCTCTCTGGCTGGGCAGTTTCTCGTTGGTTTTGGCGGGAATTGTATCTGATCCCCATCCCATGTCCTTTCTGTTTTTCCGGGTGTTCAGGTCGGGTGTTTTGTAGGAACGGGGACTTTGGTTCATTCTATCTCAAGTTTCATGTCATTCAATTATGCACAGCACAACATAAGTTATCTTCACTTAGCTTCGGTCATTTTATTCATGAACATTTATTTGCACGAACAGAGTATTGTGACCGTGACGTGTGGAGTTTAATGTCTGATAAAACGTTCTCGAATGAATTTGTGGGGAAATGGTTTTAATCTGATGAGTAGCGGAACGTTTTGGCGATCTCGATTTTGAATGGATGGAAATGCATTTGCTTATTCGATTTATCTAGCTTCAAAGTGGGGTGCTCTGGCATCTTAAGCCCCTCAGCCTCTTTATGCCACTCTCTTAACAGAATCTGTGTTTCTTCTTCTCCTCTTCTTTTTTTTCTCTTCCTCCAGTATAATCGTACCCTCGGGAATCGACTGCCAATACACACTCATTCACAATGGCCGAAGTCAACTTGGAGGAAGTCCGCGACTTCCTGATCACCGTCGCCCATGAGGCCGGCAAGATGATCCTGGCCGCGAACCCCCAAGATATCGACACAGACACAAAGCTGAACTGTAACTACTGAACCTACCCCATCTGCCCCCACGATACCCCAGACCAAGCCAACTTCTTTAGGTTGGGACGGCCTGCCACCACATGGCAAATTGGCAGTGCTGCCCGCACTCAATTCCATCCCTTACTGACTATCCACTAACTGGGGCTTTCACGCAGCTGTTGACATTGTTACTGAGGTTGACAAGGGAGTAGAGGCCATGGTGTCGAAGCGATTGAACAGTCAATACCCGTCGTTCTCGTTTATGGGCGAGGAAACCTTCAAGCCTAGCATGCAAGTCGGTCCGGAGCCCACCTTTATCGTGGACCCGATTGACGGCACTACGAACTTCGTGCATAGCTTCCCGTACGCATGCATTTCGCTCGGAGTGTCCATTGATCGGGCGCCCGTCGTCGGTGTTGTGTACAACCCGTTCCAAGACCTCCTGTTTGCGGCCGCGAAAGGCCACGGCGCCTATTCCGTGCGCGCCGGGGGGCCGAAGCGCCAACTCCCGTACTCCAGCAGGCCGCAGGCGCTCACCGGGCTTGGCTCGGCGTTGGTGGCCGTGGAGTGGGGGTCCACACGCGACGGACCTAACTTCGAGCTCAAGGCCGACCTCTACCGGACCCTTGCGGCGTCGAAGGAGATCGGAGGCTCCATGGTGCATTCGCTGCACAGCTTGGGCTCTGCCGCCCTCAACCTGTGTTCCGTTGCCGCCGGGGAGATGGACATGTACTGGGAGGGTGGTTGCTGGGCATGGGACGTGTGCGCTGGGTGGTGCATTCTGGAAGAAGCTGGGGGCATCATGGTGAATGGAAACCCTGGGGACTGGAAGCCGGAGTTGACGTGTCGTAAGTATCTGGCCGTGCGGGGTGCGCCTTCGGGGCAGGAGGACCTGGTAAAAGAGTTTTGGGCGGTTATCGGTGACCGCGTCTTGGTCTATGAACACTAGATGTATGCAGCTAGAATGATCAGGAGCTGTTATGTCCACCGTCATCACTCTCACCTCCTCCAAACGTCGACAGGATTCGTGTGGAGAAGGTTAGACCCTAATGATCGACGCACAGACACTGAGTCATACTTAAGCTGCTTTGGGGCAGCGACTAACAAATCAGCAGGGCCATTGGTCTAGTGGTATGATTGGTGATTCGGGCTAGCCCTTCGCATAAACTGTGAATTTACCAGGTCTCGAGTTCGATCCTCGAATGGCCCCTGTTCTTTTTATTTTCCCTTTGGGAGAAGTTCTTTTTTCTTGATTCTGATATCTTCATGTGGGAGGTATTCTTCTCCCAACCTTGATTTCATACTATATGGTCGTGAGAGAACACACGGCATCTTCAGATCGGAACTACAAGTGTAATTTAACATCAACATTACATTCAAGGACCGTCAACTTCATACCAACAATGTGTGTTTCCTATTTTCTCCAAGCACGAGATAAATTCAGATACACATCACAGCCAGCTTTTGGTTAACACACTCTGGTCGGTCTGACGGGGAAACAGGTCGGGCATGTTCACCATTCCTCGTTTTCTCTAGCAATCTCCGAAATCCGACATCGCTTCCAAAAGATGATAAACAACCCTTCGTCTGCGCCCGTTTCAAAGACACCGATAATGCAAGCTGCGAGGAAAAGTTTTCGTTGCATTAGTTTCACCGATCCAGCAGCCCTGCATTTGCGAAGCATGCAGCCACGGACAAGGAGATGGTGTAATATTTGCAGCGGGCCCCGATAGCTCGACGTGCTGCTACTGGCCACACGGCAGGAAACGAGCCAATCTGCCGTGCTGTGCGTCCGGTTAGTCGGAAGATTTCGTGTCAGATAAGGGAAGAAATATCAACGATCGAGAACCGGACAGGTCGAATCAGGTCGCCGGCCAGAGTTCAATTGCGACAGTACCTTAACAAGCGAAACGACACAACCTGCACGAAAATGGAGCTTGGGCCTCCGTCCAAGACAAGCAGGAGGGGCAAGCACATTATCTCTGCATGGTTATTGCCACCATGGCAAAACTTACTTGCATTGCACGAGTGAGTAGCATCGCCTTGAAAGAGGTGAGGGAACCTTGACGGGCATCCTCCAAGGTGTCCCGCTCGTACGGAGGATGTGCCTGTAAGGACGGAGTAAGGAGCCAATTGCTCCCGGCTCACCTTCTCCCTAGCTGTGTTGGGCGTATAGCGGCCCGGAATGCCGTTCCTCCCAGATGCATGTTTTGATATCGCAAAGAAACAGGAGAGCTTCAGCCTTAGGTCGCAATGGCTTTGGTTTAGAGAGATAGGACATTCACATATTGGCCAACCTGTCCTTAGTACTTCCTCCTTCGCACCAAACTGCGGCCACATTCAGACCCTTCTTGTCTTCAACGTATTCCAGCGGAACTCCGTAATCAAAACCTCAAAAGTTGGTGCAAGGATCCTCCGACTCGCATTTAGGAATGGAGGCTGGTGCCCATAAACTAGAGTATCTTCCGCTGTCATGTCAATTAGGCAAATGCTAGCCTCCAAGCCCGACTTACAAGACAGAAAGCTAGGACCCTCTCACGCTATCTGCTCATGAGTGCTGCCACAAAAACTGGATCACCAAGCAGCAGGAATCAAGTCACTTCTGGTCTGGTTCCTTCCGGTGCCGGAACCTAATCCTGGGCATTCTGATATCAAGTGTGTGTGTTCCGTCCAATTGACGGGCCTCCTATTATCTACCCTTGCCCAAAAGCTCTGGTTCTCATGTTATTGCTTTCCGACAAGCCGTGTGTGGATCTGATCGGCCATACTTCAGAACTGGGCCGAAAACCTGATTTGAGTTATCTGTGTCTCTGGCTTATCATTTCCCATGCCCCTTGGGGTCGGAACAGCCAACAAATGTCGATGTTGTTATCAGGAATCAGACGGTCTAGACGGCTTGAGCTTGGGAGTGAGAAAAGCCCAGTTATGGGTAAATAACATGAGACGTCAGGTATAAATAGTCAACCGCTTCGCTGTCAGCGAGGAGTGTGAAGATGTGTGAATCTTGAGGCTCGTCTTCTTCTTCGATTCTCCTCTGTGTAAGTCGGACTTGAGGGTGAAGGTGAAGCTCGTTTTGAGGAGAGCCATATTCTATTCCCACATACAGACTAGAGTAAAGAAGAGCATCCTATTCTACTCGGGTTCTTTTGATTTTTGCTTCTTTTCTCAAACATGATTGCCATCGCCCCTGACGCAAAGTCACAGCGAAATGCTGATGCTTTCCCAGCTTTACAGCTTTTCCTCCTAGGTATGTTCAACACCATGGAAGACTGCCCCGGTTTTTCTGCCTCCTTCTTTTTCCCCCTTCAATGGCTATGTCTAACACATATTCCCCATTTGTGGTGTAGCCATCGTTCGGTTAGCTGAGCCGATTGCGCTCACGTCCATCTTCCCCTATGCCTGGAATCTGGTGAAGCATTTCGGAGTGGGCTCCGACAACCAAGCATCCTTTTACGCTGGGCTGCTGATCTCTGCCTTCTCGTTGGCCGAAGCCGCAATGGGCATGTACTGGGGCTCGCTGTCGGACAAGATTGGCAGAAAACCAGTACTGTTGTTTGGGTGTTTCGGCACGCTTGTCAGTCTTCTGATGGTCGGATTCTCGCCAAACATCTGGGTTGCCGTTGCCGGCCGAGCCGTGGGAGGCTTTCTGAACGGAAATATCGGCGTCATCCAGACAATGGTTGGCGAATTGGTGACGAATCCCGCCCATGAACGTGAGTGCCTGTGCCCCCAAGGTTTCCGTAGTTGTCCAACTCTAGATATTTGTCCTCTCCCGATTCTTCATCCCATTTGCTATTTTTTTTTCTGCCAGTCGGTTGCTTTCCGATGAGACACTCTTACCGATATTCTGACATTCGCTTCCACAGCACGCGCGTACGCCATCATGCCTTTTGTTTGGAGCATTGGCACCATCGCCGGCCCCGCAATCGGTGGAACATTCGCAAACCCGAATGAGTCGTTTCCTGATTTGTTCCCAGTTGGGGGTCTCTTCGACAAGTTCCCGTATCTTCTTCCGAATTTGATTTGCAGCGGTTTGCTTGTCATCAGCTTCGTGATGGGCCTTTTCCTTCTTGAAGAAACACACCCTTCGCTTGTGGCTGCACGGAACTCGCACCGTAACAATGCTTCAACTTTCAACGATCAGTCGCCGCTCTTGGACTCCCGCGGCAGTGACGATCCGAGCATCGATGAGTATGGCACGGAGAGCATCTACGATGACGAAAAGGCTCCTGCTATCGAGAGTACTGCCGATGCTGCACCGCCGTCAATCTTCACTAAGCGAATCCTTGCTCTCATCATTGCTCTATCTATCTTCACCTACCACTCAATGACCTTTGATCACCTTCTTCCTATTTTCCTCGAGGATAAGCGAGGTGGAATCTCGTCTAGCCACGCCGCCTCATCTCCCAATCTCTCGCCTCTAACTCTTGCTGGAGGACTTGGGATGTCAGTCCCAACTGTTGGCCGCATCATGGCCATGGATGGCGTTCTTGCTCTGTTCATCCAAGCATTCGTCTTCCCTTTTGCCGCAAGCAAGATCGGGGTGTACCGTCTGTTCCTGATTGTGACCACTCTACATCCGGTAATTTACTGCATGGTACCAATGCTACTCTTCGTTCCGGAGTCGTTCATGTTTCAGGGAATATTTGCTTGTCTGGCCGTGCGAAACATCCTTTCCATCATTCTATACCCGGTCCTGCTGATTATGATCAAGGAGGCAACACCGTCAGCTGAGACCATGGGTAAGGTCAATGGGTTTGCAGCCAGTGCCGGAGCAGCCTGTCGCATGATTGCGCCGCCGATTGCAGGCGGACTATACACTCTCGGAGCGCATTATATCAACTTCCCCGCTGTTGCCTGGTATGGCAGCGCGGTAGTCGCTTGCATCGGGGCAGTCCAGTGCTTTTCTGTGAAACGGATGAAGCAGCCTGAACAGACTCCCGCTCAATCAACGGCTCCTGAATCGGGAGAACTCTTTGAAGAGGCATGAGATCAACACTCTTATATCTTCTCTATCTTTACGACTTGATGATAATTACGACATACACCTGGTTTCTTCCAGGTGGGTGGGCTTTTTTGGGACGGTTTCCTTTCATAGACTTTATAAACTTGGGATTAGATTAGGATACAATAAATCATACATCCATGGGCTTCATGAACTTCTCAGCACTGTAATTATCAGGATCTCGCTTTATATGTCGGCTAGGTCCAACTCTATGTATATAAGTCGAGAACCGACAGTCATTCACTATGTGGCTAGGGTTAGGGTTGTCTAACAGTGTTCCTCGCTCTCGAAATTTCCACGCCCCACTAAAAAAAATACACCAAAAACTTGGATGACTCCATTCGCCGTGGTGTGTATAGGAAATGCCAGGAGAATGAAGATTACAATAGGACTGAACCTTTCCACTCACACAAGCAACATCACCAACGACATTTTGTTTCTACCCCCAGGATGAGCGACGGCGATATATCTCAGACCTTTGACAAGGCCGTCTCGCTCAAAGATGCGGCGCAAGATGCGGCCCCCACCCCGGGAGGTGTCGTGGTTGGACCCGCAGCTCCTCCGGAACGCACCAGGGAAGAAGTTGATGCTGATCTGAACAAATCTGCTCTGTTCATGACGGATATGGAAGAGGACAATGTCGACATTGCTGCGCTACAAGCTCTTGCATACGAGGGCACCGCCTTGGAGAACGCCGAAGACTTCAAAGAGCGAGGCAACGAGTTGTTCAAGGAGCGCAGCTTCGCCGATGCCAAGGAGCACTACAAGAAGGGCATTGACATCCTGTGGCTCGAGGCACGGAAACGGCGCAGAGGCGAGGTCACCAAGAACCCCGACACCGGCGAGCCAGACTCTGAAGAAGAGATCGCATCGCAGCGCGCCGTGCTGGAGTCGCTGTACATCAACCGCGCGGCATGCCACCTCGAACTCAAGAATTACCGGTCCTGCTGGCTGGACTGCGCCGATGCGCTCCGGCTAAATCCGCGGAATGTCAAGGCCTGGTTCCGCAGCACACGGGCGCTCCTCGCTGTGGATCGCGTTGCTGAGGCGGCCGACTGCTGTGCGCGGGGCCTGGTGGTCGACCCCAAGAACCGCACTCTGCAGACGCTGCGCACGGATGTGGCGCGCCGCACGGAATTCCTCAACAAGAAAGCTGCAGCGGAATCAGAACGCGCACAGAAGGAGAAGCTCCGCGAGAAGACCCTGGAGCGTGCACTCCGCTCCCGCGGCATCCGAGTGGTCGACACAGGGGCCAAACCCGACCTGGAAGACGCGCATATTCAACTCATGCCGGACGAGTATACCGACGGGAAGGACAGCTACATTTCATTTCCGGTGATGCTGATGTATCCCGTTGATCTGCAAACAGATATGATCAAGTCCTTCAGCGAGAAAGACTGCCTGAACGATCACCTTTCCTACATCCTCCCCCTGCCATGGGATTCCGACAATAAGTTTGCACTGTCGACAGCAGCGTGCTATATGGCATCGGCAACTGGAGGTCTAATCAAACTCGGCAAAAAGATGGCTTTAGGGAAGATCCTGGGCAGTGGGAAGGTTGAGGTCGTGAACGGTTTGGTGCACATATTTGTGGTGTCGGCAGCTAATGAGGATTCCTGGGTCAAGCATTATCAGGCGACGTTGAAAGGAAACCTGCTCCCACATTCCTAAAGTATAGGCATTAAAAAAAAATAGAAATAAAACGAGGTTATTTCCATGTAAACACAGAACTACCAACCCTAGGAGAAACGAATCTAGTGACAGTGGTTGGGAGATATCATCTAGTGCACATCACACATCCTGGAGAACTGTAATGTTTATATGATACTAGACGCCTGACCCAAATGCTATAATAATATCCACCAAGTCTGCCATGTTCCATGTGATGCAAAACCGTACCGGATTAAGAATTATTCGACTTCTTGCACTCCTCCGCAACTCGATTTTGTGTATCCCATTAGATATTTAGAGCCCCTATCCTGCCTAAAATCTGCTCCTCCACTGATGCATGAGATATCCGCTTTCTCCGTTTCCTCCTACAGAGACGATGCTCTTCGCTTGTTGCGCTGCGCCATTTCCAGAGCCTGTTGGGCAATCGTCGCCGGATCAGCTTCCTGGGGGTCCTGGACACTCAGATTGAGCAACAGCATAGCGGCTTTCCGATCAGTTCCTGGAGCAGACGATCCCTTAGCGGGCGCGACCGCATGCTCTGGCCCGTTGTGCTGGAAGGGTGAGGCATTTGACGCTAGAATGGGTGGAAGAACAATCTGCTCGGCTGTCGGATGCTGCGGGGCGAGCCCACGTCCAGTGTTGGAACGGTAACCGGGGCCCCAGGACTGTTCATCATCGGTGTGATTTCTTTTGACTCGCTTGGGGTGGGAACTGTGCAGAACGAACACGTCTTGATCCCGCTTGTTCTGGTTGGGGTGTGACGGAGCCAGAGCCGGGAGAACGACAGTGGATATCGGCCGGGCTTCTGACCCCGGCTTGCGGCTCGCATCCTGCATGAGCCACTGTGGCCCTGGATTGCAACTGCCCAGTGCCGGCCGGGGCCGGTGGGTGAATTCCCGCGGCTGGAAAGGCGGGCCCGGGAACTGTTGGCTCGGAGCAGTTGCCGACTGCGGTGGCGAGCTTTTGATTGCTCGGTTATTGACTGCAGTCCAGGCTGACCGGTTGGCTGATGCATTGACAGGAAGAGGAGTTCCGCGATCTGTGGGGGTTTGAACCTTGCCCGGGAACTTGTTTCGTGCATGACTTGGCCCCATGTTCGGCGTCCGCTCAATTGGATCCCGCCCACTATGGCCGATGCTGGGGGGTGGGCCATATTGATGGGGAATTCCCGCTCCAGCTCTGGGATGAGGGAGTGCTGGGCTCATGTCAGAGTCTGTGATGTACGGACTGTTCGTCAACGAACGGCTGTATCCAGAACCTGAGCTAGGGGAGATCATGATCCTGTCAGGGGTTGCATGCGCACTCCCTTTCGCCGAGGTTTGCCGATGCGGGTGGTACTGGTGTTGTCTGTTAACCGGAGTTTCTGGGCTGAACTGAGAGAGAGCCGATGAAAATGAAGAGGAGGTAGAAGCAGCCGACGATGATAGCGGCTGACCTGCCATCGAGGACATCTGAGCGTGTCGCAACATCTCAGCCTCCCGCGTTGCTTCTGCGACTAGATCCGGGGAGATAACCATGTGACCGAAGTCGAGAGAGTCTGTCGACACGCACATAGAAGGAAATTCCGGACCAAATAGAGGGATCAGAGCCCCGGAAACCTGAGTGCAGAAGGTCGCGCACACTGCTCTTGCGCAATAGTATGGCATCCAGTATCCTGTGTTTTGGAGACTCCTGTTAGTCTAGAGAAGATAAGATTTATGGATGGGGTTTCACTCGGCAATACAGTCACAGACCTTGAGCTGGAATTGATCCTCCAGTGATGCTATGAGTAATATCTCTCAATCCGGGGTTCAAACTGAGCATTTTTGCGGGCATAGTCTGTGGAGTAGAGGTTAGCAAACCGGGCCACATACAAACAAACGACAGAGAAGAGGCAATACCTTTCCATACTGACAACACTTGAAAAATGGAGTCATCCGGACCAGCCCGATATTGTAATCCCACATGACAGTGTACTCAGTTTCATCTCCTGGGAGCTGAAAGGAATATGTAAAGACTATTTGGTGACATGTAGTGTTAGTTGCTATGAAGACTTAAGGACGAGATAGTTTGGACAATGATGGACTTCACCTTCAAAGCTCTCACGGCCAGTCTTGTGGAAGAAATCCTTCTTCTCGCTGTTATATGGGATGTGGACATCTCTTTCTTGGATCTTTCCAAACGGCCGGACACGAAAGAGGGCCACCTTTTGCAGGCTCTGAGGGTCAAGATTTTCAAACGGCGGATAGTTGATCGGCCCCCGCTGTCTGTACTTTGCGTTGCGTGCCTGATCTCTGTTTGCCTTGCCTGGAAATCTTGATGAATCACCAGGTAGTCTGGCGATAGAACTCGGCTGGGAGAATGGTATTAGCGCAGGGGGTGGGAAGAGCCGAGGGGGATGAGCAGAAGGAGGACGAGAGCCACTGGGAAATGGTTGTGATGGAGTGTTGCTATTGTAGCTGACAACCGTGGCTGCGTCGGATGGTGATCGTTTCGAGTCTAAGGATGACGGGCCAGGACAAGCATTAAAGATGGGAATGTGGTATCGTGGGGGAGAAACTCGGCTAGTTGACCGAACTGAAGGGGCCGGATTTAGTAAAGAGGCAACCGAGAGCATGGTAGCGGTCTGATTATGACAGTGCCAGAGGTGTTGGTCCGAGGTTATCGTGAGTAGTTCGGTTGAAGAGGCGAGTTGACAGGTAGTCGTTCCCTAACTCAAGTTCGGGGATTCGTTCAGACGATGTGCGGTTATAAGTGATTTGATTTGGATCTTTTTCAGCCAGAAATTGAAGGGAACCAGTCACCCCCAGCATGGATTCAGAGAGGGGAGTGGTTTGTGGGAGCCCGGAACCCGCGGTTGAAACCAAATTGGTTCTAGAAGAAATGTGCTGGGCTGACAGACTAGGCCTGCATGTATGAGAACAGTTGGTCAGTCTCAGCGCTGACTATATCAGCAGGGAGGGATCATTGTGTTAAGACATACCGATGATGTATCCTGTCGTCTGAAGTTTGGAAACACGAGACAGAGAGATGATTGGAAATATGGGCTAGAGTAAAGAGTGTTTCTTCGAGATGGCAAGCTTCGTGGAGGGCTGGATTCGACCTGTTGTGGAGAGTTGGAGTTCAGAGCTGGTCATGACGATTGATGAACACCCATCTCGAAGCAAGACTTGAGAGAGGGAAGAAATAGAAAACGACGAGGTGTCAAGAGGGAGGGGAAGATACCTTTTGTTGCCGGCAAGAAACCAGTGGTTTGAGAGGGATTGCACCGTGGAATCAGTGACTGGAAGCAACTGTTCTGATTCGATATTTGGTCAAACTGCAATCCTCTTTGGAGGCAAACTAGAGTATCGGAGGATGGCAAGAGAGAAATAAAAGAGAAAAGAAAAACGGCAGGCGGAAAACGGAGAATAACGGATTGCATAGAAAAGATTCAGCATGAAAGAGATAAGAGGATAATGATAGAGGTGGAGAAGGGGGTGTGGAAATGACTGATGGAGGGAGGGAGTATCTTGTAGCTAGCCGTAGATACACACACTGATGTTTATAGAAATGACGATACAGAGCAAGTTCAATCGGTATCATGAAAGACGAAGAAGCTCTATACTCACTCCGCAGTGACCGAGACAAGAAATGCAAGATACATGCAGGTTTGGGGTGGTTATGAATGAGCAAACTAGGCAAAGGGGGTGGTAGCAGGCGGAGAGAGAAGCCGGGATACGCACGGCAAAAAGGAAGTATATGTCGACACAGCAAGAACAGATGTGGTGCAGACTTTCCCTCCAGAAACAAGATTGTCCAGTGTAGCTTGTCTGCTTGACTTGCCGAAGAGTGACTTACCGGTCCAGCTTGCTTGCTCCGTCAAAGACCCCTTTCTGCAGTGTTTGAGAGGAAACAAACTGAATCGACGACAAGCACGGTTGCGTCTCGGGGATTCCGGATTACGTCTCTCTTTTTGGTCTCTCAGAAACCCTCTGGGATCAAAATTCTCGTACATATACCTGTTGTATCTCCGGCCTAGAACCCCTCCCAAGAGCAGTCTTTCATGTCTCTGCCGGGGGTTGGGTATTGCTGTTGGGCTAGGTCTTCGGGAACCTGCTGAGACAAACAGGGTGGTGGAATTGTCGAGCGGTGTCGATATATCCCGGTGAAAGACAGGTAAGAAAGGTGAGCAAGGAGGAGCTGAAAGACGGTAATGAGAAGAGGGAAGTGAGAAGAACTGGGGCTCCCCTGGGGAGAGGTGACTTAAGAGTTGTGTGTATGTGTAATGCTATGGACGGAAATGCCGGCCTTTGTTGCGTTGGATATAGGAAGCGGGTTGCCCTTGGCATGTCAATCACCAGATGAGTGATGCTCTCTTTGCTCTGTAATTATGACCCATTCCAAGTAGTTTGAGGGGTGCTGATTTGCGTGGAAGCTTAGTTGAACTCTGGCCAGCTGTGGAAGGAATATAACGAATGATGCTTGAGTGTCTGGGAGTTGGGGGATGAGAGCTGGGGAGAGTGGCAAATGTGTATGTGTATATCAGCTTGCAGCTGCACTGCATGAAAGCATGAAGTAGACAATAAGGACTTGAATAGTTCTAAATTCAACGGGAGAGGCAACATGTAGTTGAATGAAGAAAGTGGAACTCAAGCAATCTATCATGCGTGGGTGAAACGGGAGTTAGTTTATAGCCTGTGCTCTAGCTTTTAGGAATACTGAGGCTTTCAGCAGTTGCAGGAGAAGGAAAGGATGAGAAGGACGGAAAGAGTGCCCACCATATAGTCAGTCCCAAGTGACAGTTCTGAACGTGACACAGATTTGGCTAGAGAGCTACCAAGTGTTGGACGACAGTATAGAGCTGGCACGGATAATTACAGCGTGGAAGCAAACGAATACACTTCCCGGAGATTGTATATTGCGGGGAGAAGGGCACAAAGGGCGTCTGGTGCCCATACTCTTACCCATCTTTACAACCTTTCAGGATAGAAAACTTGAACCAAAGCGGCCTGAAGATAACCTCAATTCTAAGGGAACTTACTGGTGGGTGTATAGAGAGAGAATCAAGAGAACTCAGCGCGTTGGTGAGGGCAAGCCTCCAGTACAGGCGTGAATAATAGAGAGACTTTAGAAAATAAATCAAACACGCACGTATCCGAGCTGGGATGACCAGGAGGTGGCCGGATATGCGTGCTGGATGGTATGAGATGTACGAGTTCAACTTCGGCGGCATTTGAGGTGGTACTACTAGAGAGCATAGTTTGATACTGTTGGGAGTCGTCTAGGATATCATCAAGTCGCTTCCTTGGTACATTGAGAACTGACATCGTGGTCTGTCTGTCTTGAGATACGGACTGACTATCATCCTAACTTCTTGACAACATAACGGTGAGAGACGATGCAGAGGTGAGTCGAAATACTCACATACAGCACAGCGGTGTGCACATTGGAAGCATGTTCCGACAAACGTGCAAACGCGAGAGATTACGTGTGAGCGTGGGCCGTGGTCCCTTCTGCAGCAATTTCCAGTTCACCGCGGGTTTCGACTGTTCAAAAGCTAATCGCTTGGACGCATGTTGACAAGTAGATCTTCGTATAACGCCAACTCGTCGGCGTACACATAGTCAACAACACGTTTATAAACTGGGGCACCCACTCATGTCGCCAGCCGGGAGCACAGCAGGGGCCGTCTTTCTACAACAGCCTGGTTCCACCACCGTTCGAGAAGGAATGTTGGCGTGATGGCCGCTCGTCTTGTCGTTTCATTGGGGGTGGGTGTTGACTGGCAGACTGACTGCGGGAAGCCAGGAGGCTCTGCTTAGGAGCCGGGGACTGCTTAATGGGCCTGCTATAGGTGACAAACGAGAGCGTGAAGGGCAACACGTCTAGATGCAGGCTTCGCTGGATACAAACGCCGATAATTACCAGCGCGTCTTGGGCTCAGTGCCTTTCGACATCGTGTTGGGCTTGAATGTTGTGGGATCTGTTATGAAGAGAAGAAAACGGGCGGGACAGAAGGCAGGATTACAGTCAATCACGCCAAACGAGACCGGGCCCCTCAACTCAACTCACGCAAGGGACAGCACACTCGCACTCACACACATGCACTTTTGGACGATCGGCAGTTTGACAGCTGCGTTAAGCAAGGACTCGAGAATACTGTCTTGGGTAATGAAGGGGCAGCTGTCAAATCAAGGAATCTGCCGTGGCGTCACAACGGAACTGCACGAAGCCGGCCACCCATATCTCTTTTCTCTTGCTCGCTGCTGCGAAGGAGCAACAGGAGCGAAACGGTGTCCCGTTGCCTACCGTCTCCACACAGTAGCTCATACTTAATGCTCTTCTCGTTGCAGTTACACAGTCACCCCATAGATGAAGGAAAGCGAGAAGCGGGATCAAAAGGGGCAAACGGGAGTCCAAATACGGTCAGACAAAGATCGAAGGTTTCTTTCCTGGCCAGTCTTGTGTTGAAGGAATGTCACCAATAGGTTATGAGGGGGTTTGAAACGAGGCTTTGACGAAGAGTTAGAGAAGAGAGGCAGAAAGAAGAGACACATATCTATGGGTGGGGGGCAAGATGCGTAGCGGTGAAGTACGTGGAGGTGGCAAACGAGACGAGTTCTCAACGGGAGCCTCATTCTATTTCGACAAGCATCAACATGCCTTGCTTTCACGCGCTCTGGTATTCGCCGTGGCTGGTCCCGTTTTTTGTCTCAAAACCAGAACCGGAGTTTGGAGCCGGAGGCAGTGTTTGCTCACAGTTACCCACATACAAACGACGAAGAGAGAAAACTTCAGGTAGCTTGCCGTATACCGCTACTGGCGTTTGATATAGAAGTACCGCAAAACGTGGTCTTGCAAAGGTAGCAGAGACATGTATTCCCTAACCGACCGATGTGACCAGTTTCCCCATCCAGGGGCAACATGTCCAAATCGAGAAAGAGAGGTCTCTTCTCATGAGGCTCGTTGCTACACCACGGTTGGGGTTGGAGGCAGTTCTTCGGGGCAAAGAGAAGAGAGAAGGGCCCCTGATAGCACAGAACACTGGTGGAGGGGAGGCTGAGAGCAGTTTCAGAACATGGCACACACACCCCGGCAGAGAGGGTTCCCCGTCGTACGGGCGTGTATGTGCGTTATGGGCCGGAAGCGTTTCGTGCGACGGAGACGCGGGAGTGAACATCGACGCCGGGAAATTCTCTCTGATTTAGCTGCAGCCTCACCCGTACAAATCGCCGCGGTGTAGCCACGGCATGCGGCCAGAATCCACTTCTCGCGGTTACGCTGGTCTTGTTTGGCGAGGATGGGAGCAGTGCGGGCAGGGGAGCGGATGGAGTACCTGAGGGAGATGCTTAGATATCTAGAAGAATGTTATGTGGCAAACGCAGGCGAATGACACCCTGGCTAGAGGAGAGCATACAAACGAGCAAACGGAAAATGAAGCCAACGTCGACACTGGGTATAATCGACTTATAGCATTACCTCCGTTGTCGAGGAGAGTTAGACACTGCGCCGTGTACAATCATCCAGAGACAGTGCGGCTGTAGCTAACATGGGTGGAACCCGGAAAGCTGGAGTCACTGTGACAGCACCAGCCAACAAGACAGCAGCATTGAATAGCAGGCAAACGGAATCAACGAGGATACTGCCTCCGGAGGATTGGCTTTGAGTCTAGAGCACGACGTGGTGGACTGTATGAAGCAGAGCGGTCATGGGGGTTTCTCTTCGTGTCAAGCCTGTGCACCCCGAAGGAAACATCGCCGAGATGTGGAGAAGAGACAAACATCGTGAGATATTCATGACAGTCTATGAAGAGGACGAGAAAATGGGACGACGGAGTGGGCGAGCAAAGGTGTCATGCTAAGAGAGTTGGTACGAGGAAAACCACCAGATGAGTGCTGGCTTTATCGAAGCTTGCTGTCAGTGAAGAGGACTCGTCCACACAACAACACAGTACAGCATATCTTAGATGTCTTGCGATACAATGTCGACGAGGTGATCTCTGGATGTTGACAGCTGCACGGCAAATGTTCACAGCAAACGAAAAGATGGGGCTGAGCGCTGCATGATTGGCTCGTTCACTCGTGTGTTGTCAAAACAAAAACAAAAGCACGTGCACGCGTCACAGAGGCACCAGCTGTTAGCAGCTGTCAGCACGTTTCAGCTAGCTGGCAGAACGCGCTGTGTTTACATACGCGATTGCCTCGGATTTTTTCCAAGGATGCCCTTAGTTGCGACGAGGTTTACAACCCACCAGGATCAACATTTTGTTGACTTTTTCGTAAACACAAAATTTCGCTATTGTGGACGATTGTGATTTTGCGTCTGTTTTCTATTTCGTCGTTTTCTTTTTTCCTTTCTTTCTCCTCTCTTCACTTGAATCCCCCGCCCTGTCATCACCAACTCCATTTCACTGAGAGGCCAGTCCGATATTTCTGTGTCGGGAACCTCCTGAACTCCAATTTACCCGACTTCCCTAATCCTCTTTCACACAATCCATTCGCGGTTGACATTGCAAGCCCACATTCAGCCATCCCGCTTAAGGGATACTCATCGACACAATGATGAATTTTGACATATCCGACGATGAGTCGGATCTCGACTTCGGTCCCAAGAAGGGTCGTGGCAGTGACGCTGAGTCAGATGGTTACACCCCAGAGAAACCTGTGAGTTACTCTCCTTATCCTCAAGACTCTTTGACCTGTTGAGGTCCTTTATATCGGACGTCCTATGCATCCGTGGGCATTTTGCAGGTGTCTGCCCTCTTCACACTCATCCCATTGCCATATCCTCTTGCCGGCGTTCGAAAAGTCTCAAGCTCGTGCATGAGTAGTACATTTCTGTTCCCATTAGAGACAATTCTAACCTTCAAACGCTCCCCTTACACAGAAAGCAAAGGCCATGGCACCTAAGACAGCGGCCGCCCCCAAGAAGACAGCTGCGAAAGCTACCAAGGCTGCCCCTAAGAAACGAGCGAAGCCGATGACCGACGATGAATCGGGTGGTGAAGTCTCCGGACTGTCCCACACGCCGCCGAGCGCGAAGAAGCCCAAAACCAGCAAGAAGGCGTCGGCCGGCGACCCGCTGACCGAGATTGAGAACGACAGCGTGGCCGAGCCCATGAAGCCGCAATCTGGAAAGACCGCCACGGAAACCTACCAAAAACTCACACAGCTCCAACATATCATCAAGCGTCCGGACACGTACATTGGATCAGTCGAGCTCACCGATCAGACCATGTGGGTTTTCAACAAGGAGAACAACATCATGGAGTACCGTAAGGTCACCTATGTCCCCGGTCTGTACAAGATCTTCGACGAGATTCTTGTCAACGCTGCCGACAACAAGCAGCGAGACACTCAGGGCCACAACCCGATGACATACTTGAAGGTGTCGGTCGATCGTGAAAACGGAGAGATCAGCGTTGAGAACAACGGAAAGGGAATCCCCGTTGTTCTGCACGAGGTACGTCAAGGCGTGAATCGGTGCACTCGGCAGCACGAGGAATGTATATATGCTAACCATGGCTATTCTCACTAAAATAGAAAGAGCGCATGTACATTCCCGAACTCATTTTCGGTCACCTGTTGACGGGTTCCAACTACGACGACGACGAGAAGAAGACCGTTGGTGGTCGTAACGGATACGGTGCGAAGCTGTGCAATGTTTTCAGCACGGAATTCACGCTCGAGGTCCAGGACAGCACCAACGGCAAGCGATACAAGCAGACGTGGCAAAACAACATGTCGACGGTCGGCAAGGCCAAGATCACCTCGAACAAGTCTGCCGATTTCGTCCGGGTTTCCTTCAAGCCGGATTTTGCCCGGTTTGGCATGCCCAACGGCATTGACGATGATCTGGAGTGTCTCATTTACCGTCGAATCTACGACATGGCTGGAACCGTGCGTGGCGTCAAGGTGTACCTGAACAACAACCTGATCAAGCTCAAGGATTTCAAGAGCTATTGCGAGCTCTACGCCAAGGCCATTGCCCAGGAACGCGTGGCCGAAGAGGGCGGCGAGCCGACTGTTGCCGTGATCATGGACAAGGCGCAGCGCCGGTGGGAGGTCGGATTTACTGTATCCGACGGCACTTTCCAGCAGATTTCGTTTGTCAACAACATTGCCACCACGTCGGGTGGTACGCACGTCAACTACATTGCCGACCAGATTACCTCGTCGCTGCTGAGCCACCTCAACAAGAAGAAGAAGGGGCACGCTCTCAAGCAAAACCACATCCGAAACCACATCTTTGTGTTCATCAACTGTCTCATCGACAACCCGACGTTCAACTCGCAAACCAAGGAGCAGATGACTATCAAGCAGAGTCAGTTTGGAAGTAAATGCGTTCTGTCAGAGGACTTTCTGAAGAAGATCTCCAAGTCAGAGGCGATTGCCAAGATTGTCGACTTTGCCGACATGAAGGCCGACAAGCTGATGGCTAAATCTGACGGAGGCAAGCGATCTCGCATCAATAACGCCAAGCTTGTCGATGCGAACTTGGCGGGAACGCGCCGCGGCCACGAGTGCACGCTCATCCTGACGGAAGGTGACTCTGCAAAGAGTCTGGCTGTTGCTGGCCGTGCCATCCTCGATCCCGACCGTATTGGTGTGTTCCCGCTGCGTGGAAAGCTGTTGAACGTCCGTGACGCGTCGGTTGATCAGATCATGAAGAACCAGGAAATCCAAAACATCAAGCAGTTTCTGGGACTGAAGCACAAGACGGTGTATACCGACACGAAGGGTCTGCGGTATGGTCATTTGATGATCATGGCCGATCAGGATCACGACGGTAGTCATATCAAGGGTCTTCTCATCAACTTCCTCCAGGTGCAGTTCCCATCCCTGCTGCAGATCCCCGACTTCTTCCGGGAGTTCATCACACCCATTGTCAAGGTGTGGCAGGGCTCAAACCCGAAAAAGCCGACGAGACTCCGCTCGTTCTTCACACAGCCCGAGTATCACGTATGGAAGGAGGACAACAAGGGCGATCTGAGCAAGTGGAACACCAAGTACTTCAAGGGTCTGGGAACATCGACCAATGAAGATGCGCAGGTGTACTTCACCAACCTGGATGCGCACTTGAAGGAATTCAAGACGATGAAGACGGAGGAGGCGGATCTCTTCGATCTGGCCTTCTCCAAGAAGAAGGCCGACGCTCGTAAAGAGTGGCTGGGACAGTTTGTTCCGGGAACCTTCCTGGATCACACGACGAAGGAAATCACCTACACCGACTTCATCAACAAGGAACTGATTCTGTTCTCCATGGCCGACAATATTCGATCGATCCCGTCGGTTCTGGATGGCTTGAAGCCTGGTCAGCGCAAGGTGATCTACGCGTGCTTCAAGCGCAATGTGACCCACGACGAGAAGGTTATTGAGTTGGCCGGTTACATTTCTGGACAGACGGCTTACCAGCACGGTGATACATCCATGCAGCAGACGATCATTGGTCTTGCGCAAACGTTTGTTGGATCCAACAACGTCAACTACCTGGAGCCCAGTGGAAATTTCGGTTCGCGTCTTGCTGGAGGCGGCGATGCTGCCAGCCCTCGTTACATTTACACGAGACTGTCACCGTTTGCGCGCCGTGTTTTCCACCCGCACGATGAGCCTGTTCTGGAGCACCAGTTCGAGGAGAACAAGCAGATTGAGCCCAAGACGTATGCCCCCGTGGTGCCGATGATGCTCATCAACGGTGCCGACGGTATTGGTACCGGTTGGAGCACATCGATTCCCAACTACCACCCGATGGACATTGTGAAGAACCTGCGCCGGCGCATGGGTCGCGAGGACGACCAGGGCGGAGTGGAAGAGCCTTTCTCGACAATGATGCCGTGGTTCAGAGGCTGGAAGGGTACTGTCGAACAGGCAGGACCTGACCGGTACAAGATGAACGGTATCGCGGCGCAAAACCCCAACAACCCGAACGAAATCATGGTGACGGAGCTGCCGATCCGTGTTTGGACGGACGACTTCAAGGCGCGCCTGGAAGAGATCATCAGCGGCGCCAAGGGAGTCAGCTGGATCAAGGATTACAAAGAGTTCAACGACCATCGTGTTGTTCACTTTGAAATCATGCTCGACGACAAGCAAGCAAAGGCGGTGCTTGACGAAGGCATCCTTGAGCGGTTCAAGCTGAACAAGCAGGTGGCGACGTCGAATCTTGTCGCGTTCAATACACGGGGCCAGATCCACCGCTACGAGAACGTCGAGGAGATTCTGGAGGAGTTTTACCAGTACCGGTTCAACGTGTACACGCTCCGCCGCAAGCATTGGCTCGGTGTTTACGACTACGAATACCGCAAGATGCAGAACCAGGCGCGGTTCCTGCAGGAGATCATTGCCAACAAGCTCATCATCTCGCGCAAGCCCAAGCCGACCCTCGTCAAGGAACTGCGCGACCGCGACTACGAGCCCTTCCCCAAAGAGAAGGATCCCAAGCGCAAGAAGACCGAGAAGGATGAGGCCGAGGATGATGATGACGACGAAGCCGACGAGGGTGGCGCGCGCGACTACGACTACCTGCTGTCGATGCCTCTGTGGTCGCTGACCAAGGAGCGAGTGGAGAAGCTGCTGGAGCAGATCCGCAAGAAGAAGGAGGAGTACGATGCGCTGGAGCGGCTGTCGGAGAAGGATCTGTGGTGCACAGATCTGGAGGAGTTCGTGAAGGAGTGGGAGGACCAGCTGCGCATGGATGCCGAGATCCAGACGGGCATCAACCGGCTCGGCCGCCGCATTTCCAAGAAGATAGGAGCTGGCAAGTCCCGCGGCAAGAAGGACGACGACGACTACAATCCGACCACCGGCAAGGCGCGCGGCAAGGCCAAGGCGACTACGGCAACGGCCAAGGCGGCGGCACCCGAGAAGACGCACCAGCGGTTCGCCGACATGTTTTCGTCCAAGACTGTGCCGACCAAGAAGCCGGCCGAGGCCGACAGCCTGGTCGATCTGGATGAGTTCTCCGACGGCGACTATGCGGCGCTGGGCCGGGGCGGTGCGGCGAAGAAGGCGACGGCGACAGCCAAGACGTCTGCTGCCGCCGCGCCCAAGGCAAAGAAGCCCGTGCCGACCTACAAGGAGGATTCGGATGACGACGATGTGGTTGCTATTGATGATGACGACGACGACGAGGTGCTGCCTGCGCCCCGTGCCACTGCGCGGCGCGCTGCTGCCTCGACGGCGAAGAACTGGGTTATTGACGATTCTTCCGACGAGAGCGACGGCGACAACCTTATCGGGGACGTCGGGTCGCTCGTCAAGGGCATCGACGACAAGGACAAGGGCGGCGCAGCGCCGAGCGCCAACACGAACCGGTTGAGCCTGTTTGCAATGTCGCGGCCGGAGTCGCGTGGCAACACGTCGGGCAGCTCGGCGGCGGCAGCGACCGCCACTGCCACCGCGGTTGCCGCGGGCAAGGCGCGCGCGAAGCCGAGCAAGACGTTCGATATCGATAGCAACGACGACACGAACTACGAGCTCCTGGCCAAGTCGTCGCCGCGCAAGCCGCTGGACGATGATGACGACGACGACGACCTGTCGGCCGATCTGTTCAAGACCAGCAAGGCGTCGGCGGCGGCTTCGAAGAGCGCGGCGTCCACAACCGTGGCCTCGACTGCAGCTGCAGCCAAAGCCAAGACGACCGGGCGCGGACGGCCCGCGGGCGCGAAGAACAAGGCCCCGGCGGCCGCCAAGGCCAAGCCGGCCGCGAAGAAAGCCACCGGCCTCAAGCAGACCACGCTGTCCCCCGCGGCCAAGGCGTACGCAGCCAAGAAATCGCGCAAGACCGTCGTCAGCGACGACGAGGATGAGGATGAGGACGACGACATGCCCGATGCGCCGGCGAGCCCCGTGGCGGCGCCCGCCGCGCGGGCCGGTGGGCGGCCGGCGCGCGCAGCCGCCAGCAAGCCCAAGGCGAAGCCGACGTACTTTGACGACGACTCGTCGGAGCTTAGTGATGGCGGCGGCGGAGACTCGTTTGACGATATGAGCGATTAAGGGGATTTGTTTTCTGCAGACGGATGTTAATGGTCGGGATGATTCTCTTCGTAAGGTTTCTCTGGTGTTAAATTGCTTTTCTTTCTGTTTTCTAGTTCTTTTTCCTATGATTCTATGGTTTTCTTTTCTTTCTATATTCTGTTTCCTGCTCCCTGTCTTGTGTCTGTGTTTTGTTTTATTCTCTATGCTTAAGGCTAATTATTCCTATGTGTTTTATGGAATTGATTTTATCCTTCGTATCACGTCTATGTGCCTAGAGATATTCCTTTCATTCCGTGTATCATATTTATCTTAGACCTAGTTAATGATTTTTATACTTTAGGTAGCAGGATAGACCGGCTAGATGATTTATGAGGACCTTTAAGTTATCCTTGTAAGTATATATAGTAAGATAAGTCCTTTAAGGATTCCCGAGGAGAGGAGAGATATTTAGATAGCATACTGCCTGTCTAAGCATGCACATAAGTCATATTTATAAGTATACCAGGATAAGAGACCTATGATAATCAGCCACCCAGACCAGATAATTTAATATAAATATAATGGATTGGATTAAAGGACTGCATATATAGAATCAAGAATCAAAGACAACATAGGGGAGAGACAGTGAGGCAGACAAAATCAAGAACAAAACAAGGCAAGTTTAAGAGGAATCAAGAAAGAAAGGAAGAGAAAAACTAGAAAAAAAAAAAGAACACCCAGCCGTGCATGAAGGCTAAAACTAAGTACATAGGAGGATGTACCTTAAAACCCCTTCTATTTAATCAATCGTCGTCATCCATGATTACCATCCCAAGAAAAGCAAAAGAAGCTGAGGAACAAAAGAAGGAGGCAAAGGGGCATACAAGAGCATCGTTTCCAACATCAACCACAGGACCAAAGCATGAATGAAGAAACAAAGGGGAATCAGCCAGATTTGAGGGGGGTATGAATGTGGATGGCTAGGAGAAGTGGGGTCGCTGTCCTCGAGCAGAGTGAACGGCACAGGAAGGGGGAAGAAAAAGTGAGAGAAGACATGTTCGCGGCTGTGAAGGAGATACATGATTGTACGCGGGGCGTGTGTGTGTAGAAACAAGAACCGGAATCCGTAGTGGAAGAACCAGAGGCAGAAGAGGTGGACTGAAGTGGTTCCGCTAGGTAGTCATGGATGCACGCGTTGTCACGGGTGCATGCTGTCGTGATCTCAAGTCCGGGTTCACCAGAGCGGAACATGTCCTAGCGCAAAGCTCGAACAAAACGTGCCGGTTATTGACATGTGACCCGGATTGTGTACCGACCGCACGCAACAGCTTAGATCAGCAGCGGCTCCGACTCGCTCTTGGTCTCGGGGGCGGGCTCGGAGGCCTTGAGATCCTCCTTGGGGGCCTCGGGAAAATCGGCCTCCTTGACGGGGGTCGACTTGGGGGCGGCGGGAGCGCCGCGCAGCATAGACTGGGCCTTGGCGGTGTAGTCGCCCATGTACTGCTTGGTCATGGTGGTGACCTCGGCGGTGTGCTTGCTGGCGATGGAGCGGATCTGGGCAGTCTGGGCGTTCATGACCTCGGAAGCCTGCTTGATCTGGCTGTCGATGAGCTCCTGGTTCGAGGTGTAGATCAGCGGGACGAAGAAGGCGACTGTGGTGGCGAGGATGGCGAGGGCCCAGTAGGGGACGACCTTGACGAGATAGTAGGAGATGAAGGCAGCAACGAAGGCCTGGGAGGGTGAGAGAGGGGGTTAGTTAGTGAGCCACAGGAGATTGGTTGCTGGCAAGTGTCGTTGAGGTGCGGTTGGTAACCCTAACTGGTGCCGTCCCAGGGTTTGCGGGGTAGGTGCAGACACACTACCGAGCAAGGGATGATGCCAGATGGCAGGGGCCAAACAAAGCGAGACACGAGGGGGAAGTCGGTAGACGACAGAGTGACATACCGCGGCAGAGGCGCCGACGTTCTCGGCGAAGAGGATGCGCTGCGACTCGATGGCAAAGAAGTTGATGAGCTCGTGGACATCTCCGATCAGGGCGTCGGTGGTCTCGCGCGGGATGACGAAGAACTTGGCGGGGCGCAGCTGGGTGGTCAGGCCGCGGCCGAGGGTGAGCTTGCCCAGGGCTTCGGCAGCCACAGTAGTGCCGAGAATCATCCAGGAGAGCTTCAGGCCATAGCGGATGACGTCGAGATATCTAACCAGGACGATGAATGACACGATGGAAAAGTAGGCGATAGCGGAGTCACCTGGGGTGGTGTTAGCAGGAGGGAGGCAGAGGGAGAGATAGTGAGAGAGTGAGGCACGTATAGGCAGAAGCAGTGAGGCAGATCATCAGGAGGCCAGGCCAGGTTTTGGGTTGTTGGTGCTTGGGTGAGACCAGGGCACGTGCGCCAATTGTGGGCAACACTGGTGAAATACCATGTGAAGAAGCCAAGATGGACCAAAATGAGTCTGACAGCTGCTCCCGAAACGGGAAAATGAGAGCAAAGGACAAGAGAAGGCAAAAAGAAAAAAAGAGAAGAAAAAAGGCCGGTGTGCTGTAAACTGCGAGAGAAAGCAGCGGGTGCAGGACAACTTACGAGGATTCTCCCAGGCAATCAAGTGCGAGAAGTACGAGTGGTAGTTGGTGACGGGGGCAGAGGCCTTCTTGGAAGCTAGAGAGGGGGAGAGAAAAAGAGTGTCAGTTGGACGGTTGGCATTACAGCTGCGGCGTTGGACAAGCGACGGCGATACGTGAAGGCGGAGAGCAGAACGGACTGGTGGCGGTCGATGGGAGAGGAGCGATGGAGAAGTGATGGTGAAGATGTGCAGACGCATCAAGGCGGCCAAATTAAGGAGGCCAGTCCAAGGAGGGGCAGCTTGAGATGAGCGTTTCCGGGCGCCACAGCAAGGGCGTCTCAGGACACGTCCGCTAAAGCAGCGCCGCGCGCCTGTCCCTGGCATGCTCTCTCCTATCCGAGTCGTCCGTCCAGCATGTTTGCACGAGTCTGGCTGCTTTGTTGAAACCACAAGATCCAGAGCATCATGTCCGGATTCGCGTTGGGGGAGGTAAGAATCGAGGGAAAAAAGAAAAATGTCACTGCAGGAAGGGCCAAAAGCGTTATCGTTAGTATCAGCCGCTATATATTCCGAGATTTAATGGCGAGGGGCTGTCGACAGGGGGGGGATGAAAGTCGGTGACGGTGGGATGTGGTGAAATGTCGTGGACGACACAGACTGCTGGGACACGACACTGTCTGGAAGATTGCGTCCGGCAGATTGTGCCCAGGAGAGAAGCTGTCCAAGTGGGTGTCTCTTCGACTGGAGATGCCTTCACTGTGATGGGGTAGAGGGGGGAAAGAGCTGGGAGGAGAGCAGAAAGCAAAGACCGCAAGTTAGACATACCTTACAGCCCTTGTTGCTAGACACGTCAGCCATGGCGATGGAAGATTTTTGCAGATACGAATCCAGAAAAAAAGAGAGAAAAAGAGTCGTGTAGATGGTCTCTTCAAACGGAGAGCAAGTTCAAAAAAGAAGAAGGAAGAAGAAGAGACAGGACGTGCGTGTGTCAGATTCCGAAGCTAGAAGGAAAAGAAAGAGAGAGAGATTTTGACTGGTCTTGTTGAAAGGGGGCAGAGAAGGAGAAAAAAAGTTAAAGCACGAAGAAATGAAAATAACGGGTGTTTGTGTTTTGTTTTACGGAGAGAAAAATAAAAGAACGGGAAGAAAGAGAAAAAATAAGAGAAAGGAGATCTAGAGCGTTGGATAGAGACGGGTCGAAAGAATAGAATATAATAGAAACCCGAAGGTGGAGGGGGAGGGGGAGAATAGAAGAAAAAAGCATGTGTGTTTATTTAGGCCTACTATGTTTCGCCTAACAAGGGCAGGCAGGAAGCTTAGGTATAGCTCTAGGCGCTATTTTCAGCTATGAGTGTCTGAATGCGTAGGTGATACACTTGCACATACCACATACGCCAAATACACTATGAATGGTGGTGAGTAAGTGAAGGGGGGGCGGGCAAGATAAGGAAAGAAAGAGCCCTCCTGCGTGCTCTATCTTGTTTCAGACACACATATAAACGCACAGTTCCAGGGTTTTGCCGCCTAACAGAGTCGTCGTATGCCCCGCCAACGTGTGTGTGTGTATGGACACATTCACATCCACATCTGGCTGCACAACACCTCGTCATCTGGCCGTGTCAAGTTGTCGAGGTTCCCCCCCAGACACTTCTGTCCAACGTGGCCTTATGGCCCAGTGTACAGGTACATACATCTACGGGTATGGCGCAATGTCCGGCCAAGTACACTGCGTCCACCACTTCCCCCCGCTGGATCTGGATGCTCTGGGTTTGTCTCAAGCGGGCGTTCGTCGAGTCTGTGTGTGCGGTCCGGACCCCCGGGCCTAGGGTTTGGCTCGTTGACGCCTGATGCAGCCCACATGGATGGAGGTGTTTCTTTTTTTTTTCCTGCTTCTGTTCTCACTGCCTAAACCAGGGGTCTGTCCATTCTCAACTCTCCTCCTGTGGTTCCACACAACGGCCACCACCGCCACCACAACAACACGCCGCCAACAGCACGGAAGAAACGACGGCAACAAAAAGTGTACGTGTAGATTCAGCCCTGCACATCCGCACAGATGTGCCCAGCGCAGATACACACATCCCCGTGCGTGTCCTCTGCGGCTCGGGCGCCGTTCGTGCACTCGCTGTGTGGCCCCTCCGAGCGAAGATTCACAGGACTGGAGGAACAGGGTGGTGGTGGTTGGTGGTGGTGGGCTGATAAAGCTCCTTTTTTCACATGTGATCCAAGGCCAGAAGTACATGTACCCGTGCATCGCCACCACCGTCGGAGAGACATCACCGCACACACCAGGCCGCGGGACATGACACCGTAACAGATACAGCACGGGTCCGACTAGAAATGCAACACCGTTTAGAACATAACTGCTTGTGCAAGTCGCCGTCAAACTGACACGTCTAGACCGCTGAGCCTCTAGACTCGCTGCGAATGGGTGCAGGGATACGTCGCCAGAGAAGAACTGTCACGACATCCCGACGTCATCCATGTGTGTGTATGCAACGACTAGACGCCTTAGACTGCCCATCAGACGCTATTAAAACCGTCTGGGCCGGCGACAGGATAGGATGGCGTTGCCGACCCTAAGCGGTAAAAACACCAACCCTAAGCTGACACCATACTCACCACTCGCCACTCACGTCCACGCCCGGGTGCTCAACCGACCTCCCTTCTGGTACACATGCACGTAGACCTAAGACAAGACCGTCTAGTACATATACACAATCTGCAATTTCTATCTATATGCCTCTTAGGATGGCTACATCTATCCTATGGTGAGAGCAAGTTCTATGTACCGCAAAAAATGACAAGACACAGACGAACACAAGCATGTGTCTAAGTGCCTAAATATCACATATATGCTATGAACGACCGGATATGGAGTGTACTGTGTACTGCATGTCCCCGAAACGCCAGCCGAAAGCCCAGACCCAAGAAACCAAACACATTTAGACCGCGTCCATACACGCATCTCACGTCCTCCTCGCGAGAGGTCCTCGCGAGAGGAGGACTGGAGGCGCTCACGTTCGCCGCCACCCCCAGAACCCACCCCCGCCACTCGCCGCACTCGTTGTCGACGCCGCAACACTCGGCGCCTGCGACACCGCACTGCTCCGCGGCGCCGCCGCCGCCGACACACCTCCCCCGTTCACGCCATTCATGCCACTCGCCGCACTCGCCCGCACATTGCCCCCCCG
>LNGL01000029.1:99197-128305 GCA_001510565.1 Knoxdaviesia proteae
GCTGCGCCGGTGGTGCCCATGGTTACCGCGATGGCCCCGCCGAGCAACGTGCTCATACGCCGCCCACGGTCACCGGCATCTTTGCCGCCTCCCGCCGCCCCACCCCCACTGGCAGCCTGCGCCCGCAGCGTCTGCACCTGCTTCTCCAGCCGCTGCTTGTCCTGCAGCACGTTGCGCACGTGGGCGTGGCTCTCGCGCACCTGGTCGCGCAGCGACATGACCTCTTGTTCCTGCGACTGCAGCCGCCGCTCGTAGTCCTGCGACTGCGACATCGCGCTAGCCACTTGGTCCCTGGCCTGCTCTAGTTCGCGCACCAGCTGCGACTTGGTCGCGCTGTTTTCTTGTCTTGCGGCGCTGCTGCTGCTGCTGCTACTATCGCGGGCGGCAACACCCGCTCTGTCAGCTGGCGGAAACCGCTTGTCGACCGCCGCAAAGTGCGCCTGCACCTCGTCGGCGCCGGCGTACCCGCCCTGCCGCAGAGCGTCCACCAGCGCGCGCACCGCGCCCGAGTCTTCGTCGCGCTCCTCGCGCTCGCGCTGCAGCTCGTCGGCCAGCACCGCCTGGTTGCGCTGCAGCTCGCTGAGCGCCGTGAGCAGATCCTCAATCTGGCTGTGCAAGTGTTTCTCTTTATCGTCGACCGTTGCGCTACGCGTGGTCGCCGGCATGAAGCGCCGCGGCGCGTCCGGCTGGCCGGGCTTTGCCGCCGCCTTCGAGTCGTTGGTTGTACCGAGCTGCCGCGGCCGTGGCCACGCGTTCTCATCGTCTTCGTCTGAAGTTCCGAGAGAGTCGCTAGACAGAGTGGTCGCATTCGTCGAGATCGAGCTGGCCGTGCTCGCCGAGCTCGCCGGCATGGAATCAAGAGTCGACGCGACGCTATTCTTCGAATTTGTCCGCGACAGCGTCGACGACAACCGCAGCTGCAGCGCCAGCGACGAGGCTGTCGGCTGCGTGTCGAGCTGTTTGGGTGAGATGATCGTCGACGATGATGATGACGACGACCCGGTGGATAGTGATGATATCGATGATGTAGATGTTGTGTTGGTGGTCGCTGTGGACAACGACGATGTGGATGTGATGGATGTGGTGGTGTTGGAGGAAGAAGGAGATGCAACAGTCGGTCCCCAAACCCGCCCGAGAAAACGCGACGCAGCTGAGGTAACTTCGGACATGCGTTCAGCCCCATGAAGACCCCTGACCCTGGGGAACCTGTCAATTATGCCCGAAGAAGAAGAGGCCGTCTGGCCGCCACGTGGGGTGGTCGAAGACAGCGGCACCTGTTCGAACTCGTCCTGAATCTGTTGGTGTTGCGCTTGCTCGCTGTACGCCTCTTCCAGTAAATGCAGTTTTTCGCGGCTAACAATACCTGACAGGCTCAGCACATCGGCCACAAAAGTGTCGGCATCGTAGTGGTACACGTCCCAGAGGCCGCGGGACAGCAGCAGCTGCAGCACTTCCTCGCGGGTGGCCAGCGCCAGCAAACGCGGTTCGTTGCGGCGCATCAGGGCCAGCGCCACGCGTACCAGCGTCTCGGCCGCGCCCTCAGCAAACACCACATCGTACATGCGAAACAGCATCGGCAGGGGACTCGTCACGGCGAACATGCTTAGGAACCACTGTGAAACATATACGGAGTCGACCCGCAGATCGTCCAGGTGCTGGGCCAGAGTGGGCATATTCTGCTGCAGCAGCTCGCGGTATTGCACGATTCGGACCTGCAGGCCCGCCATGTCGGGAACAAAGCTGGAGCGCAGATCGTACTGCTCCATGAGTCTAGAAGGCGAGTGGAAACAATGTTAGCAATGCGGGAGATTGTCTCGGAACATATCGTAGGGTTTAACCCGCGCCGGGGTGGGTTTCAGATGCGTCTGAATCCGCCAACCCTAATCGGCAGGGTTCAAAACTCACCGGACAAGCACGCAGAAAGCCTGCTTTTCGGGCATATGCATAACCAACGGCGCCGCAATGTACGTCAGACCGGCGCAATAGCCAATCTCCGGATCGTACATGCCCAGAGTCTTCAGCACGCGGCCAATCATGCGCTGGCCCGCGCCGCCGGGCTCGCGGAACATGTCGACGCCCGGGAAGCAGCGTATGAGCTCGCGCACGACCAGAGTCGCCGTGGCCGATGTGGTGTCAAACGGACAGCCGTCGACGTCGTCGCGCGAAAACTGGTCGAAAATGTCGTCAAGTGCCGCGTCACGCGAGCTGGCCATGCTCTGCCACACCACGCCACGGAGCGGCGGCGGGATGCCCTTGCGGATCTTGCTGGACAGCAGGATCGGCAGCATGGCAGCGGTGCGATCGTAGTCGCGCACCAGAGCTGCGTAGAACTCGAGGTCAGTCATCGCGGCTGGCTCCGGCAGCTTCGAGTAGCGCGGCAGCATCTGCTGCTGTGTGGCTTGGTCGACCTCCGGCAGCTGCTCGAGCTGTTGAGCCAGCGGCGTGGCGCCGACCATCTGGCGGAGCTGGGCCATTGAGGGCGGGCGGCGGCGCTGCGGAGACGACGAGGCGGAGGCGGGCGGCATGAAGGTGCTCATGGCTGCGAGGGAGGTGTCCAGTGACGGACGCAGGGTTTTCGGGTTCGCAGCAAACTTTGCGTTTTCTTCTTCGAGGCGAGCAAGGAGAAGGGCGGTGGACTAGAAGCGGAAGAAAGAAGGCGGGTGATGGTTAGTAAATTTCGTTGAAATACAGACACAAAAAAAACGTCGAGTCAGAGACACCAAGGGATGGCGGCCAGCCCGGTCGGTCAAAGTCGGCACGGCACTCACATTATCCGCGTCGTCCTCGGCGAGGTTCTGCACGGCCTCGTTCTCCGTCTTCTGCAGCTTCTCCCAGTTGACTTCGTCCTCGGATTCGGAATCAGATTCCGCCGCAGCAGCTCCGGGGTTGTATATGCGCTGCTCGGGCGTCGACAGGCCCATCTCTCTGGATTCGTCGGTGGCCATCGGCTGCTCTTCAAGGTCGCTGGAGGTGTGGAAAGCCTGGGATCTGGCTTCTTCTGGGTCGGCGGGCTGGGCGGGAGTCTCTGCCACATCGCTAGCGCTTGTATCAGCCACCGGCGGCAGAGTGTCTTGGACGGTGTTTTGGACGAGCTGGCTGAGCGAGTCGGAGTCGACGATGGGAATACTGGTGAAGCGCGCATGCTGGGAGTCGTTGGTGTCCGATATTCGTGGGTTTGAGGAAAAGTCGTTGGTGAGATTTGATGGAAGGTTGTTTGGGTTTGGGGGTAGGTCAGCTGCCTGCGGTATTTGGTTCAGTTCCTGGGACATTTGGTCCAGTCCATGGGGTACTTGGGTCGGTTCGGCGGCGGGCTGGAGTGAGTACAACGGCTGCTCCTGTTGAAACTGGCCTTCAGTCTGCATTTGGGGCATTAGTTCAGGCTGGGGCTCTTGTAGCAGCAGCTGAGGTTGATTGTAGTCTTCGCTGTAGACGTTAGGCTGCAACTGTTCTTGCTGTTGCTGTTGTATTTGCAGTGCAATGTCCTGTGGCTGCACATTCACAGCATCAGCAGAGAAAGTGTAGGCGTACACCGGCCGGTCGTCGATGATCTGGACTGGCGACGCGTATACCGGCTGCAGGTCTTGGATCACTCTAGGAGTCGCCGGTTCGGGCTGGGTTGTTTGTGCAGGCTCGGCGTAAGTCTCGGGCTCGGGAGCAATCAGTTGAACGGGCTGTCCGTAGGGAGGCTGCGCGAATGCCGACTGCTGGTAGACGGGTTGCTCGTATACTTGCTGTTGGTAGACGGGCTGTTCATACACGGGCTGTTCGTATACCTGTTGTTGTTGTTGGTAAACCGGCTGTTCATACACAGGCTGTGTGTATACCGGCTCGTTGTAGACGGGCTGGTTGTACTCGACCGGCTGCTCATAGATGAACTGCACCCCATAATGCACCTGCGGCTGGGCATACTCGACCGGAGCAGTATACTCGACCTGCGGGGCAGGGGGCGGCACCAAGGAGCGCGGAGACGGGGCCGGCGCCGGAACCTGCTGCGGCTGGGCGCCATAGCTGTAGTCGGCGTAAGGCGCGTAGACGACCGACGTGTCGACCTGCATGGCCTGTTGCTGGTACGGCAGCGCCATGTCTTGCAACTCGGACAGGCGGACGGTGACGAGCGAGTCGTCGGTGGAGGCGGTCGCGTCTGAGGCTGCAGATGAGACCACAGAGTTGTGGCTGGAGGCGGTGGCCGGGGGATCGGGGGCGGCGGTCTCGGAAGCAGAGACGGGATTTGTGGTCGACAGCGCGACGCCGGCGTCGGGGTCGACGACAGGATCGGTGGAGTTGGACGCAGGCTTGGCGGTGGGTGAAGGTGCCGCTCCGGAATGTGAAGTAGTAGATGTGACTCGAGACGCCGGATTGGTCCCGGGAGGTTGGGATTTTCGGATGGAAGGAGACAGAGAAGGTGGTGTCAGAGATGAGGGCAACGGCCGCGGAGTGTTGGGAGGGTCGTCGTCGGAATCGTGTAGAGGATGAGAGGAAGCAGCAAGACGGCGTTCGAGAGCAGTCGATGATAGAAGAAGGCCGGCGGGAGGAGATGGAGATTTCAAGTCGGCTACAGCACATGTATCATGTTTCCGCGCCGACTGAACTGAGGTGTGGTGTTCGGAGTGGATAACAACAGAGTCTGAGGAGTGACGAGGAGACGAGCTGGCACGGTTGTTATTATTATTGGGGCTATTATTGGGCTCATCATCTGTACTACGATGGGAAGACGAGGGAGCGATTTGTTTCGAGGTGTGGGTAGCAGTGGGAGCAGCAGCAACAACGGCGGTTGGGGTGGTAGTGGGAGTGGGAGAGTGATCCCCAGCTACAGGATCGGAGGGTGTTGGAACCAGAGACGAGCCATGGCGGGGGTCGGAAGCACCATTCGCAGGCTCCATACGGGATCAGTGTAGAGTGTATGTATACTAAGTAGAGCAGTGGCAGTGTGCGGGTGTAACTGCAGAGAAGCTGTACCGAACCAGCGCAGATTTAGACTTAAGGTTGCAGCATGCGCCAAAAGCAAGTATGCACGACGAGCTCCGGCAAAAGGAACCAGCGAACCGGCCGGGTGGATAAGCACAGCAGCAGTTGGAAAGGAGTTTCAAAAGTGCGCCGGGCCCCAGATTTGGGGGGGTGAGAGAGAAGCGTGGGACTCGGAGGACGTGCGCTGGACGAGCAAGTGTTGTTGGGCTTTGGTGGTAAGGCCGGGCCTTGGGGTGAAGATTCTTGGCTGCGATGGCTGGCGTTTGCAGGTGGTGGCGCTTTTCCCTGTGTGTGTAGTGTGTGTCGTGGTGGCCCGTTCGGCTCCAGCAGCGCGTTTACCTGCGGCAGCTTGGCCGGGGGAGATGTCGTACGTTTGGGGGGGGGGCGGTAAGTCGACAGAGACAGAGAGAGCCACAGCCTGGCCAGAACACTCACGGCCAGACAGTCGGTTGATGTGGGCGGCGAGAATCGAATGGTCGGTGGTGGTGGTGGAGGTGTTTCAAGTCGGGCGGTCAAGGCCAGGGGACGCTGGTGATATGCAATGGCCCAAACGGGAATTGTAGGAGGGCTATAGCGGCGGCGCGATATAGGAGGGTGGGAAGTGTATAAGAGGTAGAAGCTGCCCGTGAGAGTTTTGAGGATCGAGGCGAGCGACGAATGTGTCAAGTGGTGAGACTTCGCGATGAGAGGAAGAGAGAGTCGTGTCGTGAGTGTGGGCGTAGACCGAGAGCCGAGAGAGGTCGGCAGGTTTATATGGCGGCGATCGAGAACACAGGGAGGCAGAAGAGACACCGAAGAAGGCTGGAGCGAGATAGAGCAGCTCGGATCTCCACGACCACAGAAGAACGTCGGCCAAGTGAGACAGAGGAAGAATGCAGATCGCGTGCGTTGATTCGAATGCAGATTCGCAGGTCACGAGTATCACAGCAAGAAAAGGAGAATCGAGGAAATCTATGCTTGTGAAAGATCAGGGTCACATTCACTCTTCCGTATCTCTCTATCTCTCTATCTCTCACCACCCAATTAACGGCAGCCAAAAAGGGGCTCGACAGAGAGAGGCTTGGAACGGTATATGATTAATTTCGATCCTCGCCCAATTTTCTGTAGTATCGCGATGTTGTGCTGGGTCTCTCTGATTGGGTTGCTGGGTCAGGGGTGCGAAGGTGGAACCACGTCAGACGGAAGGTGCAGCTGAGGTGTGGGACTGCCGAGTATTCAATGCATTTGGCAGGAACGAACGAAGCGAGGCGCCTGCACTGAAGAATCAATCATACGGATGGCCAAGTGCCGACACCGGAGACTCGTGAAGCATCGCGACACGAGCCATCTGCATCCGGTTCTCCGGAGACTGATCACCTCCTTTACATCACCTCCTTTACCGCACAACAGCATATATACGGATTCCACACAGACTATCGTCAGTTCTCTCACCGTCATAACACCCAAAGTCAACACACAGGTCTCCCTGCCTGCATCCCTGGACGTCTAAAATGGGCCTGATGGGGCCGCTTTATGCAGACAGGGAACAAGAAGACCGCCTCTTGTTTTTGGGGGGGTTTTTGTGGTTTTCTCTCTTTTCCTTAAAAGGTGGCCGGCCGCTCCCTTACGCCGCAATTGCTGCCCAATCTGGCTTTTCGGCTTTCACGATGAGTGAGTGTCTCTCATCCCATAGTAGAGTTGAGAGTTCTCATTTGGCGATGGCTTGCAGACTCTGACCCGCCATTTGACGAGAACTTAGGGTTGCGCACACCCTAATTCGCCACACTCCAGCCAACATAGTATACGGGAACACACCAATGCAATGCGCTCGCAGCTCTGGCCACCGGTTCTTCCACTCCTCGTAGCAGCTACTATACGGCACATATATAGAGATACTTACCATGCAGCATACTCACACCTCCATACGGCGGCACACACGCACACACGCACACACGCACACACACCCGCAGACTCCCCTTCCCGCATATTGCCAAAAAGCAGATCTCACAAACCCGTGGCCCACAACTGCATCGTCCAGCCCTTCAGCTCGCTTTGAACGATGCTTATATCTCTCCAGTCGTACACATCGTGCAGCCCTGTCCTCGGACTATCAGACGATGAGGCCCGCAGCCTGTGTGCAATATGCCTTTAACACACACACACACACCTGTGCCGGAGCGCCGATCGTCGTTAATACCGAGGGAGGCAGAGTACCAAGAGTCCCACGAACAACAACGGGAATTTCTGCACTGCTGCTTCACACTGGCCGCTCCACGAGCCCCATTGTGGTCTTTTGGTGGTTAGCAGAGAAAAATGGTTCTATTCCACCTTCGCTATACGCGCAGCCGAGCAGCTCTCGAACTATCACCACGTACCGCCTGAAACACAACACGTCGGTAAAAACACAACAGAAATTTGCATAACACGAAACTATTCGACCGCACAGTGATAAGACACACAGACACACAAAAGAACAATCCAGTCCGAATAATATAAAAGAGTCCCCGACCATCGCAGATTGAAAAATGAACGCCGCCGGCTAACAACAGTCCGTAGTAGTAAGCAGTAGTAGTAGAACCAATGAACAACACCGCCGTGGTCTTTCTCCTTTTTTTGTCCTCCGCTTTTTCCGTTGCTGGGTTGGTGTCTGTCTCCTCACTAGAACATATCCTCCCAGCTATTTATTGGAAGACGGACGGGTCGACCACGCGGACCTGGAAGAAAGGCGTGGTATGCCTCTTTCCCGATGTCCGTAGGTCGACCGGGACATCACCCACATGCTGCACAGGAGTGCAAGGATTCGCAGCATCTAGGCGATGCACGGCCTCGCAGTAAACGGCTAGTCTACGGCGCCAAACGAACCCCAGACACCCCAGTCCAACACACGCCGGAACGCCCACCTACAACCCCTCATTCCCCATCGACATGTGCGGGCCCTTCTGGTGCATCATCGGCGGGCTGCCCTGCCCCATCACGCCGCCCGGGCCACCAACACCACCACCGCGCATCCCCGGCATGCCCTGCATCTGCATGTGCATCTGCTGCTGCTGCTGGTGATGTTGCTGTTGCTGCATCTGGTGCTGTTGCTGCTGCTGCATCGACATGCTGTGCATCTGCGCCATCTGCTGCTGAAGTCCTATCGGCATGCCGGGCATCACGCTGGGGATGCCGTGCATCATCTGCCCCTGTTGCCCTTGCTGCTGCTGCGGCTGCTGCTGCTGCTGCAGCATCCCCGCGGGGCCCTGGCCTTGGCCGTGGCGCTGGCCCATTTGCTGCTGTCCTTGCGGCGGCAGCTGCTGATGGTGTTGCTGCTGTTGTTGCTGCTGGAACATGTGCTGTTGCTGCTGCTGCATTTGCTGTTGCATCTGCTTCTGTTGTTGCAGATGCATATGGTGCTGCTGTTGCTGCTGTTGCGGCGGCGGCAGTTGCTGCATCGGGTTATGCTGTTGCATGTGCGGCGGCATCTGTCCGGGCTGGCCGTGGTGCTGCGGCGGGAGCGGCTGCTGCGGGTTCATCTGGCCTTGCTGCGGCATCGGCGGTCTCGGGGCGTGCTGGACGAACGGCTCTTTCTTGGGATCGATGTTCGGGAACAGCGCCTGCAGCTTCTGGTACAGCTCCTTGATCTCCTTGCATCGCTCCGCGCGCTCGCCCAGAACGTCAATATTGCCGCCAGCGGCCGCCTCGTCAAAGCTGGCCGGATTAAAGCGCACCGCCAGCTCCAGGTTCAGCGGCGGGCCGGATATTAGCGCCGGGCACGGCGGCGGCTTGCCCTTGCGGTCGGCAAGCGCTGCAAGGTACTGCAGATTCGCGTTCAGTCGTCGCATGCAATTAGTGAAGTCTTTCGACACTTCCTCTTCCAGCGCTTTGTCACCTTCCTTCTTCACCTCCTGAATCGTGTATTGCAGATGCATCGATTCGTACAGCAGCTCCTGGTTGATCTCGAGAATCAGCGAAAACCGCTCCTTGTCGAGCGGGTCGGCGCCGGGACTTAGCGGGGCCGGCGTCCCAGACGAGCCGTTATGGCCCGCCGCGTGACCGCCGCCAGCGCCGCCGGGGAATGTGGGTGTTTGAGGAGTGGTGGCATTGGGACCGCCGCCGGCGCTGTGGGGCTGGAGTGGCTGCTGGGGCTGCGCATGTTGAAGTTGGCCATGATGCGACTTTTGCGGGTGCTGCTGGGGCAGCGGCAGTGCCTGCGACTGGGCGGGCGACACATGATGTTGCTGCATCTGGAACTGCTGTTGTTGTTGAGGGGTGTGTTGCTGTTGCTGAAGAGACGGGTTGGACGATTGGCGCTGGAGGTGTTGCATGTGGGGAGGGGCCTGAGGGTTCTGTTGAGGACTCGGGCCTAGCACCGAATTCATTCCTGGAGGAGTGGGAAACTGCGGCTGGTGTATCGACCCCGGAGACGGGGCTTGCGGGCCGACGCTCATCGATCGTTGCGGGGTGCCGGCGCCCATGGACGCGGCATTTGTCGTCAACGGCGGCGGCATTCGTCGTTGCTGTTGTTGCTGCTGCTGTTGCTGAAGCATCGGGTTGGGCTGAGGCATGCCCGCAGGATTCATCGGGAACGAGCCAACGGCGCCCGGAACCATAAAGTTCGGCATGTGCTGTTGGGGCATGCCGGCGCCAAACTGCGCAAGAAACTGCTGATCGCGGAAGCCGCCGACTGTGAGAGAAAGATTTCACATGTTAATCAGTTATGTACTCGACGGGGTGAGTAGATCAGGCGAGTGCGAGTGCACGGAGATTGACGCCTCATATATCCAGCACCAGGTACCACCCATCATGACCGCCAGACTTACCTTCTCCGTTGGGACCCATATGCGGCATTCCCTGCGGGGGGGCCATCATGCCGGCGGGGCCACCACCCATCATCATCGGCGCGCCATTCGGGCCGGGCACGAAGCCCTGCGGACCCATTCCGCCAAAAGGCGCACCATAGAGCATCTGGTGTTGGCCGCCGGGCATGCCAGGACCCGGCATTTGTGAAGGATTGAAGTTCGGCGCACCGGCACCCGGGCCAGCCGCATAGCCGTTGCCCGGTTGATACATCGTTGGAGGTAGGATGAACAGTCGATCGGTACGGTACGGAGGCGCGGAAACAAGAGTTGGTTGATGGAGGGAAAAAATAGAATATGTGCGGCCCACAGCCCTGTTGGCAACAATGTCGAGTCTATGGGATCGAAGACGTGTGTGTGCGGGGATTCGGCTATAGTCGCAGATGCAAAGACAGACGATATATACGCAGTGATAGTAGATGAATTAGAGGATCAGATAGGGGAGAGAATCTATATCGTGTCAATAGTAAGTGATCAAAGGAGATATAGTTAAAGTCGTCATTTAGAGAACGTATTCGGATAAATAGATATAGGAACTAGTGCCAGGCAGGAGGAGGCAGCCAGCGCAAAGACGTGATATAGCAAGAGAAGAGGCAAGGAATGCTGCATAACAGCACAATGGCTAGTAGATTGGAACTCTATACAAGCGTTTGGTGATGAAGACAAGGAGAGATCAAGAGCATAGAGAAAAGAGGCGATGAGTTAAGCAGTCGGAAGAGAGGGCAAAGAAACATGAAAGGGCCAGAACAAGTGCGCGACACGAAAAAAACAGACAATGCACGCCACCAGAATAAAAGTCGATAGGAGAGAAGAATAGCAGCGCCGGTAGGAAGTCGGCAGTGCAGTCGGGCAGTTGAGCAAGGACGTGTAAATGTCGGCTCCGGGTGGTCGGCGACGGTCGGCAAAAGAGACGAGAACAATCGGAGGTCGGCGTACGTGGAAGAGAAGAAAAAAAAGCGAGGAAGAAAAAAAGATTCCGTTGCGCTTCAAAGACGCGATGACTTATCCGAGAGACAAAAGTGGGTCGGCCGCTGCGCGCTTAGGCCGTACCGGGTACCTGGCTTGCGGCTGTGCTTCCGGTAGTAGGAATTGTACCTGCGACATTGTGTGTATCTGGGCGTACAGAATCTACGTGGAACAACAGTGGAGGGAAGAAGCGCGATAAGATCGATGGAAGTCTGGGAGGTGAGTCTTCTAGAAGATGCACTCTGGGGTATGGATTTTGGAGATTGAATTGGTCTTGTGGGCTTCGCGGCATCCCCCAATACTGCAGCGTCCATGGCTGGCATTCGCCGTCGGTGCAGCCTGGGCGTTACTGGACACTCATGGGTTTTAACCCTAGTAGACCCTAGCATTAAGGTCTAACCCTACTATAGGTGACTATCCTGAGGTTGTAAGTTCCAGCATCAAGCCAAACAAGCTTCCCGGAGACACCACACTCCCAGACCTTTATATATCTTGACAGACTCTCTTTGGGACCGTTCGATTGCGGAGACCGCCCTTCCAGACATTCCATGCCCCGCCATGTCGGCGCAGGATCAAGTGACATCTCACACACCAGCACACATCCACCGTGTTCCTCGAGCCGTCAACCATCTCAGTATTATAAAAGCCTTTGTCGCGCATACCCAATTTCAGCTTTCAGTTGGCTCTCAGTGACTTTCAATTCTGTGAAAACATGCAGCATCTATTTCCGTTCCGTGGGATATCACCACACTTACCCGCCCGAGCCCGGCGGACCCCGCGTGGGCTCGTTTGCCCAGCTGCATCGTCGGCGGTTACGTGGCACTGGCGAAACAGTCCTGGATTTTCTATATCACATATCACCCGGGACAGACCTGGAATATCAGTTTCCTAGATTATTTGCCTCCGGGGAGTCTGGACCGCAAGTGTGTTCCGGACTCTGGATACACAAACCGTGCGAGAGGTTGTTTCTCACTCCCGACACAGGTTGCCGGCGTGGAGCAAGTCAGTACAGTCCGGGAAATCTATGCATGGAACGCTTGTCGAGAGGAGAGGGGAACAAATATCCTGTAGCGAAAGCCAAGAAAGGGGCTCTCCGTTCTTCACAGCCAGGAAGCCGGGTTGACGGTCCCTATATATTGCAACTGTGGCTGACACTCAGAAATCCTGTTTCTCCAGACTCTCGTATATCAGGGCCCGACTTTCCCTCCCACCCAAACATCTGCTGCACTTGGTCGATTCTCTTGGCAGTGATATCGCGTTACGCCTTATACCGCCCGCTCCCTTCCACGGCATCCTCTGCGTCACGGTCAAACATCACCTCACGTCACGCAATCGCACACACACACACACCCCGGCACAGTGCCGTCTCAACCCCCTCTGCTCTTGTCCGTTCTCGCGCTCCCGGTATCCGTTATAGCTGATCGAGGCGACAGCCCGTCCAACCTGCCGCACATCCTGGTGTACACTCCGACCACACCGGCCGCGAAGCCCGCGATCGTTCTTGGTGTAAGTCCTTCCCATAGGCACCCGCCATTTCCACTCTCCAACAACACCATCACATCTGCTGTGGCTCATGCTACAAACGGTCATGACGTGTCAGTCGTGTCAAACCAGCACCGAAATATCTAACGCAACTTCGACCGCCTCCGCCCTGTAGCTACACCCCTGCGGTGGAACCGGCACCATGTATGCGCAGATGACGCCGCTCGTGTAATACGCCGACCGCCTGGGCTTCGTGCTGATCTTCCCCACCACCAAGTCGCAGAGCGGCATGAACGACTGGGACGTGTGCTCGTCGGCGTCGCCGCTGCACGACGGCGGCGGCAACTCTCAGGGTGTGGCCAGCATGGCCAAGTGGGCGCTAGAAAAGAACGGCGGCGACCTCGGCCACGTGGTTGCCGTCGGCGGCTCGTCGGGCGCCATGATGGCCAGCGTGCTCGGCGCCGCCAACCCCGTTGTTCTCACCGCCCTGGGCTGGTACTCCGGCGTCCCGGCCGACTGCTGGGCCGGCTCGCCAATCTCAACAGCTGATGTCGTCGGATTTGACGTGCTCGCTCCCCGCTCGTCGAGAAGACTAGCACCTTCACCCCCAAGAAGTGGAACGATATGCAGTTTTCTCAGAATGTCAACGCTGATCCCCTCCCCGCGTGGACTAAGATTAAATACGGCGATGGCACGAAGATGGTCGGATACAGCGTGCAGGGCGGCGGTCACATTCCTCCCTTCAATGGAGATCTCGCCATGGAGGTCTTCGGCTTCATGTCCTCGGTGTTATCTCTGGTAGCTCTGTGTCACCGAGTCTGTAGAGATTCGATGCTTGTGGTACATGGTTCTTGTGGCTACCCAACAGACCACTCCTGCAGCCGAAGCAACTAGATTTTGGGGAGAGAGTCGAGTCGTACAGCATGTGAACAAGTTTCAATGAAGGAACAAGTCTGTTTTCTTTATTACGATATATAGCAGTATATTGCGTATGAAGCTCATTATGAATCTGGACAACTGAAACCAATCTTCCCTTATGGACCCGCGAAAGACCAAGTCCAACCGCAAGATGGCTGCAATGGCACTGGTGTTCAACCCCCAGCTCCATTCAGGGGCAACCCTAACCCTAACATGCCACAACATCTTGAACCTCCATCGTGACCTGATTCGTGGCCCGATTGAGAGCACAAGACCCGTGTAAGTAGTGAAACTGAATTGTCGAGTGTGGAGACACAAGAGCTTACCCGATGGAGATACCGCGGGTCGCATATATAGCACCGCTGGCCCAGGCGACTGGAGCTCGAACCAACCTGTCTGGGTGTGGTTTCGGCGTGTCTTAGTTTTTGAAGCCACCTTCATGTCCGGCCTATTTTACTTGGTATCAGTCAGTTATGCCTATCTCTCCGACATGTCTCCAGTCCCTACCATTCATTCGCCACTCCCGGTCTTCCCACGTCAACAACCCGCCGACCCGCAGCCGGCCCTCCTCCCGCCGTCCCCCGAGTCCAACGGCACCGTGGCGGGGATCATCATCGGCGGCATCGCCGGCTTCCTGCTGACCCTGTGGCTGCTCTACTGCATCTGCCTGGTGAGCTTCCTGCGCATCGCGCGCGCCAGGACCCGCGCCACCGCTCGGGTGTGCGCGACCGCCCGCTCTGTCGCCTCCGTGTCGTCGCAGCCGACCATCTCCACCTCGACGTCATCTGCGTCGTCCGTGCCGGCGCCGGGAACCAGATACCCGGCACCTCCGGCCCCGGCCCCGGCCCCGGCTCCTGCTGCCACGGCGGCGCCGCAGGCGACGTACTCGCAGCAGCCCGTGTTCACGCCGGAGGAGGATGCGTATCGCCAGCAGCAGGCCGGGAAGTCGGAGGAGCGACGCCAGCACAGGGCGTATCGCCAGCGGCGGCACTCGCCGCGGAGGAGTGTGGGGAAGACCACGTTCACCGTGCGATCGCCCGTGAAAGTGTATAGCAGGTCTGTGAAGGTTTCGAGGGATTCTTAGGAGGTTTGCCTGAGGATGAGACAGTGAGAGTGGGCAGTGTTACACTGCATCTGCAGTTCGTCACTGAGATCTGCTGAAAATGCACCGAACAGGGCCTTCAAACCCAAAACCGGGAGGCATTCGCGCGAAAACAAAATGAAAAGTGATTGTCACAGAAGACCCATCACAGGCATACTATTTAACTAATCGGCTACAACAACAAGAGGAGTAGGAATGAAAGGAACAGCTACGAAATACCACTTACACGGGACAGTGGTGATGGTGTCTACCCACAGAATGGAATGAAAACTCGATACCTGATTCTATCTGAAGTACGTCTCTCTATCGTGAATCCTTCCTTGGTCATGGAGTATCAACGCACGAGATATGATGAAAGCTTGGCTGTAAAAGAACGCCCAGTGCAGTGAAAAGTCAAGCTCCAAACCGAGACCACAAACTCCCCTGACGACCTCACTGACTCTCCTCCACCAACTTCTCCCCCCGCGCGCAATCACACCCGTACTTCTCGCGGAACTCAGCCACACTGAGGTCCTTCAGCAGCTCGACCGCCTTCGCCGCAGCATGCATCTTGGCATTCCGGCCGCCCTCGGCCGCGTCGGCCACAATCACCGTGCCGTGCACCAGCACGCCCGCCACCACATGGCTCTCGATGACCGCCCGCGCGCCGGCCTCGACGGCCAGCGGCTCCTCCTGCACCAGCACGCGCCAGTCGACACAGCCGTAGTCCTCGCCCAGGCGCTTCGACAGGAAGGTCACCGGGTGGCGGTTCGCGAACGAGTCGTACAGCGCCATGTCCTCGAAGTACGGCTGCATGAAGCGCGCGAAGAAGCCGGCCACCAGCGCGTAGTCGTAGCCCGAGTCGACAAACATCGCGCCGATGTACGCCTCCACCAGGTCCGGCAGGCACTTGGGCGGGCGCACCACGTCCATCCAGTAGTTCGCCGACGTCTTGGTGGCGTTCTCGACGCGCGCGCGCCGCTCCTTTTTCGTAAGCCCCGCGCTCGCGCTGGCCTCGAGCTCGTCGCGCTCGACCTTGGCCTTGGCCTCGTCGAGCGCGGCGGCGTACTCGCGCACACTGGCGAGAATCACCGAGCTGGTCGAGAGCAGGTGGCGGTGGAAGCCGAGGTTGACGCACAGGCAGCCCAGGAACTGGTTCGACACGATGGCCATCTTGTGTTCGGTGAGCCACTGCGGGTCGGCGCCCGGGAACTTGGTGTACAGGTAGTCGACCGACACCATGTCCAGGAGCGCGTCGCCCAGGAACTCCAGCCGTTGGTAGTGCGGGATGTTCTCCCACGGGTACGACGGGTGCTTGAAGGCGCTGCGGATCAGCGCCGGCCACTTGAAGGTGTAGCCGGTGATCTCCTGCACGGCCTTGGCCACTTGGATCTGCGATGCCGATGGCCGCGAGTCCTGCCAGCCCGGGATGACGTATGCCGCGTAGTACTCGTCCCACGACTGCATCTGGTGCATTTCGTTGCGGGTCACCGCGGACACCGCGCGCACCGCCATGTCAAAGGTCGAGTTCGGCATGGCGTCGGACTTCTCGCTGCGCACCTGTTCGATGTGCGTCAGATACGCGGCGCCGATCAGCGCCTCGCACACGTCGGCGATGGACTTGTCGGCGAGGCTGTGGTCGTCCTGCTCCTTGGGCGCCTTTCCCTTGCGCAGCTGCAGGCCGTGTGGGTACCACGTGCGGCGGTCGAACTTCTTCGAGCGCACGAACTGTTCCAGGCCGATACTCACGGCCGTGTTGAACAGGTTCTGGTTGCAGATGAGCGTCATGCGCTGCACGTGGTAGTCGAACTCGTTGGCATCTTGCTTGAGCGTGAAGATCGAGATCGTCGTGGCCAGCTTGAGGAACGCGTCGCCGAGGAACTCGAGACGTTCGTAGTTCTGGCCCATGCCGCCCTGGAAGTTCACCTGCTCGATGCCGTGCTCTTCCGAGTTGTCGCTGTCTTTGGTCACCGCCGCGAGGGCCAGATCGGGCCGGATCTCGAGAGACAGCTTGGCGGCTGCGTCCAGCGCAATCAGCGTGTCCTCGAGGCGGTGGATAATGGTCGGGAATGTCTGCAGCATCACCACAAACGGGACGGGGAGCTAAGCAGTATGGAACAGTTAGTAGTTGGTTTTCGGATGGGCACATTTCCGGGATAAGTACTCACCGTCGAGATGTTCATCGGCTCCATGATCACATAACACTTCCGCTTATCCGCCCCATCATCAGTGCCCAGCATATCGAAATCATCCAGCAGGTTGCGACGCAGCGGGATCAGCTCGGCTTCAACAACCGGCTGGTCCGGGTTCCACGTACGCCGGCCACGGCTGCCGCCCCACAGACTGACACTGTACTCGATGATGTTGTGCTCGACCGTCCGCCACGACCGGTGCGACGGGTCCGGCACGCCGTCAGGCACCATGTCCAGCGGCTTCAGCGTCGGATGCACGCCGTGCAGGTACAGCTTTCTGCTGCCATCGTACGGGTCCATGGCGTACTTGTCAGTGTAAAATCGCGTCAGGTCCGAGTTCTCCTTGGGCACCAGGAAGTCGGAGCCGACGATGGTGTTGATGGCGGACCAGTCGATGGCGTCCGACACGTGGAGGTTGGAGACCTTGGCCGGGGGGTCCACGGGGCTATGGAACCCGGCATTCTCGTGCATGAAGAGGGCGGGAACGACGAAATACGGCAGCTCGTTCGCAGTGCCCTCAAAGTCCTTGCTGAACACGTCGCGGAAGACCCGCAGGGTGACGGTGGCCAGATCGGCCGCCCGGGAGCCGTCGAGCTGGCCGCACAGCTGCATGACGCACACTTCCGAAAGCATGCCGCCGCCGAAAAACAGCGGGATCTGCGGCAGATTGACCGGCAGCCGGGAGCGGGTGAGGATAATCAGCGGCACGCTCTTGCGGCCCAGCACGCTGGGACACTTCATGGCCAGCGACGTGCCGTACAGGACCTCGACCGGGCCGACGTTCTTCCACATCTCGGGCTTCAGGAACATGTTGTACGTGCTGCGCTTGTTGGAGCTGATGGCCAGGCGTGCATTGCGCATCTGCGGCAGCTGGCGGCCGAACGCCGGCTGCAGGTGGTTATCAATCGCACCCCTTTTGATCAGCTGGATGCACGCCCGGAAGGCCGCCGAGTACTTGGCCTCCTGCTTTGACGCGAGCAGGTCGCCCATGGCGTCGGTGACGGGCGACGACTCCGGCAGCATCACCTGGCACTGGTAGCCCTCGTCCGTGGCAATCACAACGTACTCCGGCCGGGGCACGTAGTTGCGCTGACGCTCCTCTTCGGTGGCCAGCAGCGCCGCGAATCGCGAGAGCAGCTGCAGGCTGTCGTGGCAGCTGAGCGTTGCGCCGGTCTCGTCGATCTTGAGCATGCGATTCGTGAGGATGCTGCGCGTGAGCAGCTGGTCCAGGCCTTCGCAGATGGCCAGCGGGATTTGCTCCGCGGTGTCCCGCCCGTCACTGCCCCGATCTTCCGGGAGCGCAAGACAGAACTGGTTGAGGATGGCCTCGTCGCGCGAGGTGGTGAGCACGCGCTGCATGTGCTCGGCGTTGTTGTGCTCGATCATCACCACGTAGCCCGAGTCGAAGTAGCGCGCGCGGCCGCGCGACTGCACGAACTGGATTATCGAGTTGTACAGGTCGAAGCGGATGACAATGTTGCAGTCGGGAATGTCGATGCCTTCTTCGGCCACCGAGCTGGCAAACAGGCAGTTCAGCTCGCCTCCGCGGAAGGCGGCAATCACATCCGTCTGCTCGCGGTTCGACATGGCGCCGAGTTTGCCGCTGGAGTGAATTCCAGTCTGGGCAGTTGGGGTTCAGGGGTTCGGTTGTTAGTGAAATGCGGGCATCTAGATAAACAGTCCAAGATACGGGAGACTTACCAAGCAAGACGCTTTCAAAAACGGCATCAGTTCCATCATTTCCGGCCGCTTGTACAGATCCTCGAGACACACCGCAGTGAGCCGCCGGTCAACAAACACCAGACACCGATGCGTCCCGGTGGTGCTGAACAGCTTCCGCAGCGTGGAGGTCAGCAGGATAACCTTGTCGACAAGACACGCGGTGCTGCCCGGCACCAGCGGCGGCAGCGTGTAGCTAGCGATGATATCCCGCGCAGCCTTGATCTTGGCCACCGGATCGACATCCGGCGCGGGATCGTTCTTGTCGAAGCCGTTCGCGGCGGCGTACTTCTCGCGCTTCTCGTCCTCCTCCTTGGCACACCGCGCGATCAGCCGCGTCACCTCGTCTTCGCTGAAAAAGAGCTGCCAGAACCGCTCGCTGACCCAGGGGCCCAGATTCGCGGCTGCCCACTCGGCGAACACCACGAAGCGCGCCACGTCCTCGTTCTCGGAGATGTACGGGTGCAGCAGCTGCAGCAGGGGCGTGCGGAACGGCGGGCCGATCGGGCGGTACGACACCATCGACATCTGGTGGCGGCGGCGGAACTTATCATCCTCCGACGGGGACGGTTCGTCGGTGTTGGCGGTGGCGATCTGGCTGTTCAGCAGGTTCTCGAGCTTCTGCGCGGCGGCGATCATGTCGACCTGCGAGTCGACGGGCGACGCCGTCATGCCGAGGATGCGCGGGAGGACGGCGTCGGGCTCGTTGCGCTCGGTGGTCAGGTAGTAGTCGCGGATGATGCAGGCGTAGTCGTGGTTCTTCTTGGTGTGGTGGGCCTCGTCGAAGATCATCAGGTTGATCTGCTCGATGCGGATGAAGCCGCACGACAGCCCGCGCAGGAGGATGGCGGCGGTGCACACGGCGATCATCTGGCTAGAGATGAGCTCATCCCAGAACTCTTTCTTCCATAGGTGCTTCGACGACTGGCCCCAGATCTTGCAGGACGGGTGGCCGAGGTTGGTGTGGATGACCTGGAACTGTTGGTGGACAAGGGCGACCTTCTCAACCTGTTGGGGGTTAGTGCTGGGCTTTCATGGGTGAAGTGGGAGTGCCACATACTAGAAAGAAGGTGACACGGTTGGGCTTGCCCACGGACCGATCCGTGAGCTCCTGGATAGCGACGTGCTGGATAAGGAGAACCGCAATGAGAGTCTTGCCGGAACCTAGAGACAGCGCGTTAGCTACAGCCGTCTCAAGCGATGGAACTGCTGTAAGTATATAGAAGGTCCGACATACCCGTGTCCAGCACCACAATAGTATTCTTCGCCTTCGCCTTCTCAAACAGATCAATCTGGTACTGCCGCGGCCGGTCGATGATGCGATCCGACACCGCGCCGCTCTTCACGTACACCGCCGTAGGCACCGCAGCGCCGCCTGCTCCGTCCGGCGCCGTGTCCTTTTTCTCGAGAAACGACTGGAAGATGGCGTTGTCGCGGCGACGCTTGACGTTTGTGGCCAGTTCGGCGTTGGCGATTGTAGTCGGTGCGGGTGCCGCGTCGTCGTCGTCGGAGTCGCGGGCGGCGGATTCGGCGTCGGAGTCGGCGTCGGCGACTGTGGGCAAGGGGGGCGTGGGGACTGTAGAGTGTGAGAGTGTGTCGGTTGTTAGTGGTACTGCAACGGTTATGGCTAGATGGGACGACGTTACCTTCAAGAGACACCTCAGCCACATTCAGCGTCGGAGGCATGATGCCCTCCCCAATATCCTCAACCTCCTCCACCACAGCCATGGCAGGAGTCTTCTCCTGTACCTGCGATCTGCCCAACATCTTGTTATCGGAGATGGCGGTTGCCATCTGGTGGATTCCCCGCAGCGCCACGAGATCTAGCGCACTGAAGTCAAGCGCAGACTTGAGCTGAACCGGCGGCTTCGTCTCGGTCTGCAGAACCCCCGCCGTATCAGCAACAAACGACGACGTCTCTGTAACAACCAGCTTCTCAACAGGCGGCTTCATGGTACCAAGCACCGGCGATGTATTATGGCCAGTCTCCGGAGTCGGCGTCTTCTCAACACACCGGCGTTTACCCTCCGGAGACCCCTCAGAGCCCAGATCACGAACATTGCTCTGAGATCCCAGAGCTTGCTGACTTGAGGCTCGGGCGTTGCGCTCGCGCGGCGGCGAGAAGGTGATCAGCCACGCGTCCTCATCGCCGCTGCTAGAGGACTTTGGCGTCCCGTTTGCCATTCTTTTGCTACGGGGTTTCAGCACGCAGCAAAAAGCAAGCAAACGGAAGTCCAATCAGGATGTGTATCGGAATCGTGTGTGACAGATAAAAAGGATAAAAATAAGAGGGCTGCTAGTTTTCTCAACGTGTGCAAAGTTCGAGATGAAACCAGATGAAGGAGATATTTGAGAGTGGGTTGGTTCAAGTGTGAGAGAAGGGAGGTGTAAAGGGGGAAAAGAAAGCTTAAAACGATGCTTTTAAGTTTGGACATAGGAGAACGTGGGGATTATAGGTATAGAAAGGAAGAAAAATCGAAGAGAAGAAAAAAAGGTTTTCCAGAACGAGGAAGAAAACAAGAAGAAAACACCATCCAGGACGGAAGGATGAATCATAATGCTGGAAGGCATATGCAGAGAAGTTGACGTGCCCTTTGTTTATATGTCAATATTGCTCCTTCATTTCCTATATCCTTTTAACACCTAAAGAAAAAGACAACCATTTCCCATTTTCATGTTTTTTCAAGGAAGACCAGCCCCCTTTCTCCTGGGCCTCAATAAACAGACCTCTGCACAAACACCCTCACTATGTGTGACTCTACATCTGCAAAACTACCTGAAGTCACTCTCCAGCCTCGAGTAAGTCGGCCAGTAACTACCTGCATTTGTCACTTACCAGCGGCTACCTGCATGCTGGCAAGAGGGAATGTGTGGGTTGAACCCTAATTCGCGGGATTATCACCACCTTGGCCATGCCTCAAGTCCACATACCGAGCAGAGAAACACTTGATTCACACCCGCCCAGCAGACTTCACCACGCAAGCCACGTATTTCGGGAGATAAGCCAGAACAATGTCCTGCCCGCAACAAGCATCAAGGCGTGGAAATAGGCATGAGTGCAAAGTTCAGAGGACGTCAAACGCTCAGCCCACAGATATACGTGACTGTATGTCTATAGAAAAGGCGGGGAAAGAGAGCATGTCGTGTGGAAACTACATGGGGTCCAAAAAGATTCATGATGCATGAGTCAACCGAGTACTCATGCCTCCACTCCGGAACAGCAAGTCGTGCTTCAGTACCAAGACAACCATGATTCACACACTCCATTCAAAGCCCCCCAAAAAATATTCAAACGGAAATCAATTTGTCTATCTGCTACCCGCTGTATATCGCCGATGCCCATCTATGACAGTGTCTATCAAGATTCCCGGCACACTCAAAAAAAAGACAATCTATCTGGCGAACCGACCGGTCATCTGGCCCTTTTGTTGCAACGACACCAAGTTATTGCGGCCACGACCGAGACGGACAATGTTGAAAGTTATAGAATCCCGCTCTTTTCTTTCCTCCAGCTCCCAAATCCAAGAGAGAACCGGAGAAACCCCGAAAGATAAAATCCCTAAAAAGTACCCAAAGCCCAGTGTACAAGTCCAGACCAAACAAGTCTGCGTACAGGTATAATATATGTGTAATCAAACGAAAGTATAGAACAAGCAGTGCAATGCAGTGCATTGTCGGTCATGATCGGCATATCCAAGAAAAAGCAAAGAAAAAAAACGTCCAGAGAAATCACAGTCTTCTGGACGGTGGTAGAAAGGTGGTTGGAGAGAATCGAAAAGAAAAATGCTGATGGGTCAACAAACGCACTGCGTAAGAAGGAGGTTGAAAAGGAAGCAGGCTAAGCACAGAGGCCTGTTGTTGGGGGTGTTGTTTGGTGGTGATAAACGATGCTTTTGATAAATGTTGATCAGAGATGCTCTCTTTCACTCGGCCGATGGATTCATCTAAGCACTGACGGGGCAGGCGGAAAAGAGCCCCTCCTGAGTGATCTTCTCCTCATCCGAGGGGAACTGGTCATCCTCCTGGACCCGGCGGACAACCTCGACGAGCATGGGGTACAGCTTCTCGGTGGGCTGGACACCGCACACCTGCGAGACAATGTTCTCGGCGGTGTTCTCCGACATGATGCGGGCCAGCTCGTGGCTCTCGTCATCGCCATCGACGCTCTGGAAGCGGAAGGCCATCTCAGCAGCATCAAGCAGGGCGCGCACATCCTCGCCGCGCTCGGCCAGCTCAACGGCAGGACCGACGAAGCGCTCCTTACGGCTCAGCTTGCGAAGAGGGGCACGGCCGACACGCTCGACCGCATCCTCCAAGTGAGGGTTGCTGATCCGGCGGATGATCTTGGCAGCGTATTCCTTCTGCTCCTGGGCATCAATGCCGTGCTTCTCGACAATGAGCGAGCTGGTGCGCTCAAGAGCACGGCGCACCTCGGCCATGATCTCCTTATCTTGTAGGGCATCGTACACGGTGCTCTTGCGGCGGTTGTAGCCGTGGTAGGCAGCGGTGGCGTGGCCAGTGTTGACGGTGAAGAGCTTGCGCTCGATGAAGGGGGTAAGATCGTCGACCCAGTTGACGCCCTGGATCTGGGGAGCGCCGGTGGCCAGGTCCTGGAACGGAGTGCGCTCGATGACCCACTCGTAGAATTTCTCGAGCTTCACGTCAAGACCGGCGTTGGGGTCCTGGGCGGGGACAATCCGGTCAATGGCCGAGTTGGCATAGCGGGCACGGCTGTGGTGGGTCTCGAGCGACTCGGCGGAGGTATTGCGGGGGTCCCGGATGAAGTCGGCAAGAGTGTCGGTGGCGCCGATGGCGTTCTCGCACGCAACAACGGCCAGGGGGGCAAGATCGCCGGCCTCTGACCGGGCGGCAATACCTTTGGCAATGACGGGAGCAATGAACTTGAGGATGTTGGGGCCGACCGAGCAGGTCACCAGATCGGCAGTGGCAATCTCGCGGATCAGGTCGGCTTCTTGTGTTCTTGAGTTGATGGCGCGGTAGTTGGTGATGGTCTTCTCGGTGGTGCCTTCAACGCCAACCTCGATGACCTTGTAGGAAGGCGAGGCGTTCAGCTTGTCAATCAGGGCATCCTGGACATCAGCGAAGATGACGTCGTAGCCAGATTCATGGAGGAAGCAAGCCACAAAGCCACGGCCTAGAGGAAGAAAGGGAGAAGGTTAGTGGTTTGTGACGGAAAGAAAACAGGGGGGAATGCGAATTGGGGGTGATGGGGATGCAGAGGGGATTCGTCAAAGAACTGTAACATAGTGGCGGCCCGGCATTGGTGACACGGTACACCTTCCTGTGGTGCCGCCGTCATGCATGAAGAATGCCAGGAATGCAGTGTAAGGGAGAGAGGACAGAGAGACAACAGCAGAAGCAAGGGTCACTCACCAATATTGCCGGCGCCGAAATGAACAGCCTTGGGAGACATGGTGCCTGGAGTATCAGGGTATCAAGGTTCGAGAATGGAGCGAACAGGATCTAGATGAGCCGTGTTCGAGGGGGGAAGAGAGAGTGATAGTTTTATCTGATAAGAATAACACCGCTTGAAGAAGGAGTGAATGATAGGAGACAGGAGAGAAGGCTTGTATATAGGTAGGCGGAGAGGGAAGTGAAAGAGTGAGTGAAGTGAGTGAAGTGTGTGAAGAGTGTGTATATAGAGAGTGAAGTGTGGATGTATTGTGGATGTATAAGAAGTGAAGAGGAAATGGAAATGAAGGATGAGATGAAGAGAAAAGACAGAGAGAGAGAGAGAGAGGGAGAGAAGTCACGATAGACCAAGACGAGAAACCGGGGGACGAAGGGGATCTTATATAACCAGGGAAAGCACGAGTGACTGGCACTACGCACTTGCCCATCCAAGCCAGCGAGGCCCACGATGGCAAAGGGAGAAGCAAGAGAGCAGTCGTTACCGGAGGATGCCAGCAGTTGCCGGTTTGGCAGGATGTACCAAAGCGTCAAGTAAGGCTGTACACGTAGCTCCTGTACACAGATTATGTGCGGGAGGTACTTACATGCAAAAACTAGCACGCCCGCAACGGCCCACCCGATTCGTACATCCAGGCGGTAGTGAAAATAAGCGTCGATAGCAGCAGCCACACGGCTCAGGGTTTTGCCTCACGTCGATCGATGTATACACTACACACACATAGTGCATTTATTGCCGGCAGGATCGACACTTGCAGATGGATGCATGTTACTGCTCGTTGCTTCTGCAGCATCTCTCAATCATCGAGAAAGACACTGCAATCCCGTGTCTGTACACGCAGACAGAGATGACGCCAGAGGTGCATGGCGATAGCAGACAGGAGGATCCCCTCAGTGTCTGCTGTTTCTCCTGCCCTCGATCAGTTTACCAGTGTCTCGCATAGCCGGGACGAAAAACACATACGAACGGCGTCATATCAAGAGCGTACAGGTGTAGCAGCGGTGTTTTGAAGGCGGCATGTTGTACTACAACGGTCAACGGACTAATGGCCGTGGCCCCGGGCCCCACATAGGTTCCGGAGATTCTCGCAGGTTGACGGAATTGGTACCGGTACTAAGGGGGCCGTGGGAGGTGGGTAAAAGTTGCACTGTAAATACTAGACGGTGTGAGGGATGTATACGGAAGGTCAAGTATTCTGTACTGTGTATTCACTGTGCCCTCAGTGCCCTTCGCGTCCCTGCTACCAGTGGCCGCTGTGCGCACTAGCCACAAGCAGCAAACCCGGCGAAAAGTAAAAAAACACCAAAGCCAAGATGTGGCTACGCACAGCCGACGGACGACGCCGGCCACAAGTACGCAGCCATGTGCGCCCTCGCACGGCCGACACCCAAGCGGGCTGCATGATTCCACAGTATTCGTCGCACGGATGCAGGTCTTGGCGGGCTTTTGCTGTTGTTTGTTGTTGTTTTTTTTTTTTTGCTTGCAGGCGAAAGACACAACCTCACGATATTGCCTTCCCCCCAACCTTTTTGCGGTTTAGCTAGGCCCGCCCGCGCTGCGCTGGGCTTTCGTCGGCAGTCCTTTTGGGGGGTTTTTTTTGGTAAATTTTTTTTTTCACTGCTGGTGGTGTTCTTTTTTTGTCTGCCGATATATCGCTTACACCGGAATAGTTCGACGACATGTGTCCAGAGACCAGAAGGCCATGGAAAGTCACCGACGTCGAAGGAAGCAGTTCCCCCAGCGCCAACAATCGGCCAATGCATTCTTCTGTATTCTCCAACTGGATGGCCGACGAAAAAGAACACGAGAAAGGAAAATACAATGCCAGCGTCCCGATTCACCATCACACAGAGCTCCACCGTGTGAGCTTGGCAACTGCTCGCACCCTCTTCCCTTTCCGCCTTCTTTGTATTTCTGCAATTCGCGGCCAAAATCTTCCGTACAGTCCACGATAACAGACAGAGTGCAGACACAGGGAAGGAGCAAATTGCCCCCCTCCTTCCCTGGACTTTGTTCGGTCGGTTCGCCAATGGTTGGTGATGGGAAGGGAAGGTACCCCTCTTTCGGTCGTCTTCGCCCGCCCGCCTTCCCTCTTTCGTTTGTTTCCCGTCGGCCTCACTCACTCTGAGCAGTTGTCAACTTGCTGTGTAAAGCATCGCCGTCTCGGAAATAGTCCTATCTTCCACTATGTGAGTCGTCAACAACGAGCCACGCTACGTGGTGGCCCTTTCACTATGCCGACGCTGCACCAAAGGCCGAAAAACGAGATGCGGGCGACAGCCACCGCATCCTCGCTATACGGGCGGCCTCTTTTTGCCTATTCGGCCCCTTCTGCCCCTGGTTAGACTGGGTGCTCTCCACTTTACCACTTCTGCTTCTAAGTCCCATACTACGTCGTTCGTTCACTTGTTGGGCCATAAACGATAACGCCGGTCCGCTTATCTTAACTGCCAAGCCGAGCAATCCTAGCTGGTCGCCAGCGCGGCGCTGTTTCAGGAACAACCCGACGGCGGAAGAGTGGAGGGGAACGACAGCCTCAGTGGCGAGAGAGAGAGAGAGAGAGAGAAAGGGCAGACGCTCTCTTTGCAACGGCTGTTGGTTATCCAGCACCCAAATCCCCCCCAGCGCAGCCCGCTGTGTGGGCGTCCCGTACCGCCATCCTCCTTAACCGGCGGGCGGCGTTGTATAGCCATGCGGGTTTCTGCACCCATCGTGCTCGAAACTACAGCGCTGCAAGTGGTGTGAAGGAGATAGTTTGTCTGCCTGGCGTTGTTTCATTGCTGCTCTGCTACATCTTGCAAGATCAATGGGTGCAATCGGCGTATTTCGCGTTCCTGATCAACCGAGTTTAATGTTACCGCACGCCGCCGTTGGGGTATCTTGGATCCTGCAAAGGCATGTGTATGCACAGTTTGCACCCTGTGGGGATATCCACGGTCTGGGAATAAGACGACCACCAGATATTGCTCCGGCCATATGTCATGTACAGTACAGTACAGTACGGTTCACAGATATGAGGTAGTATAGTGAGTGTCCCGCAGAGTGGGTATGTAGTTACAGTCACATCTGGGGATTTCTAGGAACGAGCATGCACTGTACCTTATCCTGCTCCTGATGCTGTTATGTTCGGCGAAGTGACATCGGGCGGCCATCAAAGAGGAAGAAGAACTGCCAGCGCACCGGCACACAGAAAGAAAGGCAACCGAACAGGGCGCTTGTGGCTGCCCAGCACGGGTTGACTGGTCGCCTCGACGACTTCCAGTCGAAGCCAAGATCGAAAAGGCCCGGCTGTGCTTTTTCATCACTCCCGACTTCACCGTGTAAGACCAGCCGGCCGCCATTTCGGTGTCAAGAAGTCCCTTCCTCGGGCCAAGCTCGTCTGCAGATCCTCGCTGAGCGTTATCGCAGATCGCGCTGCTCTCTCTCTCGCGGTCACAAGACCCGTGGCGTTTCCCTTTCGCGTTTCGATTTTCCTCCTCGATCCCGGCGGGCCTATCACCGTCTATGATATCATTTTCACAAAGCCTGTGCTCACGCACAGATCTTCACCGCTACAGTGGCCATTTGGTCGTCCCCTGGACATGGTAGCGCGGCCAAGCCAGCAAGCCAGCGGTATCAGATGGGGGGGGCAGCAAGACAGCTGCTTCTCTACTGGGGAGGAGTCACCATGCTACACGACGGCTTGTGGATGCGTGAAGCGCTTCGCTGGGAAATCCTGGGAAAGGCCACCGGGTCTCAGACACCGAAGGCTTAGGCTGCACATCTGTTGACAGCCGTAAGGGAACAATAGGTTGGGCCTGCCTCCCTGGCGGCACAACGTCATATTGCATGAGCAGCTTCATCTTAGGGCAGCTCCATTTCTGCTCAGGGTTGGCCATGTTTCGAAGTTGCGGTCTTGACCGTGCCCGCCGCAGCGGGTATGCGCAAGAGCACCATGTAAGTGGTCTCTTCGTACTGTAGATAGCAGTACTGTAGAGTACTACACCATTCAAGAGCAGGAAAAGAAGGTTATCGTCGTCTTCGTGCGCCGCCCGCACATTACGATCCAACTCCTTTGGTCGTTGTTGTTATGGTTGTTCTATTTTTTAAGCTCGCCTGCGTAAAGCCGGCGCCGCAAAATAGCTAAAGGGGCACACCCAAGCAGATTCCGTCATAGTTCGGTAATTCTGGATGCTGGCTTGCACAACGAGAACCCACCCGCAGGACGCCGGTGTTCCCAACAACAACGAAAAAAAAAATTAAAATTAAAAAACTATGTTCTTCCTTTCGGGTACTCGCCACACATCGAAGAGATAGCCAGGAACCGAGGAAGAAAACTTTTCAGGGACGGCGTCTTGTCAGCTTGGCGGTCGGTCGAGACACCCGAGTGTGCGCTTTCTGCGGGTGCTCATTCGCTAGGACGTGGAAAGCTGGGAATTACTGGACAGTCGGGTTGACTGGTATCTAATTTCCACACGCGCACTCGTACAAAGTCGGTTGAAGGGACGAGAAGATCGAGTGTACGAAAAGGTCTGGTGTGAACGAACGTATTGGGAGTCGCTGGTACGAGTCGGTGAGGGCGGGCCAACCTGGCAGTCTCATTTCGGTGTGCACTGCTAGCCCGACCGACGAAACTCATCCTGCGTACGGGAAATTACTGTACTTACTACGCACAGGGAATGGATCTTTGGAAGGTGTGCGCGTCGCTCGAAACGTATCCGCAGCGCCGGAACAGCAGAAAACGCCATCACTCCCTCACGCCGCCGTGCGAAGTGCAGATCAAGCTCATGTTTGGAAACCCGCCGCCGTTTTCTCTCCGAAACGGGGGTAACTGGAGAGTCCCTCCGCTCGTCTTCTAACGATACCCAAGACGCGTCTGGTGGCTGTTCCACAGTGTCCTGAATCAGCGGTGGTGCGGGGGATGGCGGTCTGTCGTCGCATCATCGCCGATGCTTCGCCTGGGAGGTTTCCCGGCGGTGCCGCGAGAGGGTTCGTGTTGAGCACCACTACGAGACAGTACTTTTGGGAGCCTATCATCGCTTGAGAGGTTTCTCCAACACCTCCGCCATCATCGTGGTACGGGCGTCGGTAAGGAGGTCTTTCTCCGTGCCTCCAGCATTGCCCAATGGTGCCGTATTGCACTGCCTCATGGCAAGCTTCACGAAGAACCACCCTTTGGTTCAAGGCCTGAACTGAGAGAGTTTTCCTCGTCGGAAACGCGTGAATCGTGAAGCAGCCGTTCTTATCTGGAGCCGGGTTTATCCTAGTCCCGCGAGACTTCAAGTGCATGAAAGATGGGAGGGACTCGGCCTAACTGGGAAGAAAGCCTAAGAGAGGAGGGAAAAAAAAAAAGAAAAGAAAAAAAAAAGGCCAGCGCCAGCCCAAATTCGTCGGGGTTTTCAGCGGCCAACGTCGCAGTACACAGACTTACGACCCCGCCGGCCAAAGCCGACCTCGGCAGCCCCACACCCGCCGGTTCGGAATTTTCTAGATTCTGGTCGTCATCGACCATCGACGCTCTCCAACAACAAAAAAAACCAAAACCCCCCCCCCCCCCC
>LNGL01000029.1:128321-183081 GCA_001510565.1 Knoxdaviesia proteae
CCCCAAAAAAAAAAAAAACAAAAAAACAAAAAAAAAACCTACGGAGGGCCGAAAGAGGACAGGAAAAAGCGTGCTACAGGAAAAGCCCGGTCCGATGTGTTATACCAACGGTTTGTTTGTTTAGGAGGGGCGGGGGAGGCTTATGCGGGTGCCGTGATTGGCCGGGACGGAGGCTCGCTGGATTAGGGTTGTGTTTCGTGCATGCCGAGGGGACCACGGGAGTATGACGTCTATTGTGTTCTTGGGGGCTTTTCGATTCGGCGGTGAGTGGCCCCGAGGCAGGCTCTCGCAGGCTGGGATGTTCATTCCTGGCGGGCAGCGCGACGGGGCTCGGGAGTAGCCGTGCATGTATTCCCTTATCCGGACACCGGCAATCTCAAGGGCCCGACAGCGTTAGGAGCGAAAGTTGCCTAACCCAAGCTTCAAAGAGATTACATCGTATTGCGTACGAACGGCCGGGATATCGCGAGCTTAAGCTGTGTGTGTGTCTGGCGCAAAAGGCCGCCTTGGCTTCACAGGAAGAGTGAACCCACTTGCGCTCTAATCTATCAGCTCGTGTTGGTCGTGGTGTGGATATCGTGGAGGGCACATACTACTTGGTCGTCCATGCTGGGTTTGGCCGTGCAAGCGAAGGTCGCATATTGCTCTCTCTCTCTCTCTAAGTGAAACTGCGACCCCCCGGTTCTCACTCAGCGGTCATTATCCCGGACTGTGCGGGCTTCCTGCGCGGGTTATTTTATCGTGTCCCGTTCAAGTATCGTCTCAACCACCGCCGTTGCAAAATGCAAGTCCCCATCTCCCCCTCATCTGGTCTGATCGGTTTCTTATGAGCCTACCAACGTCTTGGACGCCTGCATCAATCCCGTATTCATTATGTCTCTCTCCCAGGCCACTCTCTGCAGTAACCCCTGTTGGAAAAGACGCAGGCTTGGTCTGTTGCTCTTGGGATCTGCGGGTGGCTGCCCCACAGCGCCAATCCGCATCTTCCTTTTCCCACGTTGGATTGTGGGCAAGACAGAAGACAGAAGAGGAAAAGCAAAGGTCTTGGCGGTGTCGTCATAGGTGTTGGGTTACAGTCCACTTAAACTCAGGCCCCGCTATCACCATCAAGCAGACAGGGGAGGGGGGGGGAGGGATGAGGGGGAGAGAAGGGAAACGGAGCCCCCCCCTCTAATTTACTACTCTCATGTACAGTACTGTACAGTACATGTACGGGGGCATGTACATACAGTATGGCTGTACTCCAACCCGTGAGGCAAGATACTTGCTCAGTCACACATCGTCGTGGGTCGGTAAGGATGTGCAGAAACGGCAAAGGGGGGGAGGGAAAGCGGGCAGAAGATAAGGGAAGAGGGTCAACAGCCGACCGTAAGATTATCCGATCCAACACACAGACGTTGAACGCCTCGTGTTTTTCGAGGGGGGGGGAAGGGGGAACTTTCTCCTCCTTCGTGTGGTTCTCGAAAAGTCCCCGTCCCTTGTCGTTTCGATGTGCACTCTGCACTCTGCACCCTGCAGTACACACATACTCACACACACATACACACACACATACTCACACACTCTCTCTCTCACACATCCTCAACCGCCGTCGTCTCCAGTCGTCGACACTTGTTCCCTGCCCACGGCACATTCTGCACACTCTGCCCAAACTTCTTCGCCAGTTTCAGAAAGACCTCCCATAAGGGGGCGGCAAATCCTCACCACTGGACACTAGATGTGCAATCTGATGAGTGATGCATACGTGGACATACCGCAAGGACAAGGCCTCGATATATCTTTCCAGAGGCTGTTGTCTTCCTCCTTTTTCCCCATCTCCTCCTTCGTCGTCTCCCCCCTATTCACCCCTAAATATAGTGTCTTGATAGAGATCCCGGACATACAATGTCTGCATTTTGCAACTCCTCCCCCTCAAATCTTCCTGAATCCATCGCCCCTTTGTCTGTAAGTCCTCCTGCACATCCTGTCACGATGACAGGATCTCTCTATTTATATTGCCCCCACTGTTCCTGCACACAAACACCACAAGAAAAATGGTACCATAATCCGGCTCGCAAATGGGCGCGCAATCCACCCGCCAAGACTTCCACGATAATGGGAATACTGTGCTCACCACCCTCTTCTCCTCTCCGTCTTTGGTCACTCTCCCGACCGTGGTCCACGGGGTCTTGAAAGCTTGAATGCACACACTGTACGGTATGTGCGATACAGACCTGTATCAGCCAAGGCCAGCTACCAAGGGCCACAAACCCACCACGCACCCAGTTTTCGTTTGCCCCCCTTTTCTCAGTGTCTCTCTATCTGCGTCTTCCCCCTCTCTCGTTCACCGTTCTTTCGCAAGCCGCGTCCCGTGAGATTACCGTGTCTGTCCGCTGCTTTTGGTTCCAACCTGGTACCAGAGACTGTCTGCCGTCTCTCTCCCAACAACCAGAGGCAGTGGTTCACCTCATCTCATCCCTCCGTCTGCCTGCTTCAGCTTCCACGGCTCGTGGTCGACGGGCAAACAAGCCGGGCTGTCGTGGCCATCCCGCCTTTGGCCAGGGTGGGATTGTGGATTGTCGATTCCTCTTTTCGGCTGCCCTCATCTTGATCTCATTGGTGCATTCCTTCGCTGGGCCGTCTCCCAATCTATCCACCAGCGCTTGAGAGGCAGTCTCTTTTTTGTGTGTCTGTGTGTGTGTGTCGTCGTTGGCTCGTTGGGGTTGTTGGCATCGTTTCAAGAAGTGTGTCTCTGTACTAGGTATATGTATGCAGGATTATCAAAGGCGGGGATGGTGGCATCGTCATTTTTCCTGCTCGTCTTTTTTGGCTGGTTTACCCCTCCCTTCACATGCATCGTTATCTCCCTCTCTCTCTCTCTCTCTCTCTCTCTCTTCGCCTATCGTGAGAATATATCACGTCGGACAAGACACACAACCAACCGTGGCCTTTATACGCAGCATGTAATGTTACGTTCTTTACCGCCTGTTCGCCACTCACCACCAGTCCTCGGTCCTGTCTATGAAGTCTCCCCCCTTTTGAACCTTGTTGGTCTTGTTGGTAGTGTTGCTTTTTACACGGCAACGGCTTTTTTTGGTTCTTCTCCCTGGCCGTGCATGTATGTAACCCTTCCCTTTGCTCATTGCATCCTCATTCTCGTGTCATCGTCAACGGGCCGCAGGGCCACACTTTGCTTTGTTATCTTCTGTCATGGTGGAAGCGGGAGAGGGATCTCGGGTGTCGGCGGCCTCTGCTCGTGAACACCACGTATTCCTCTCGATCGCGCGTCAGGGCTGGAAGATGGGCGGATGGATGTGATGGACGAGAGCCTCATCCGACCGCTGGACCGTACACTGCCAAACCCCGGATTGCACACACACACACACACACACACACACACACACACACACACACACGAACGCTCTCGCCCACCCCCCCGACGAGTGTGCGTGGCGTGGGTACCAGAAGCACACGCACTTGGGCCATGCATGCAAGCCATTCTGTTACCCAGGTGCACACCACCTCTCCAAACCAGCCCCCCCCGATATGCCTCTGCAACGGCTTGGCCGGGACTCCCATTCGCCCGCCACCCACCCACCACAATTGCACGATATGTGCGCACATCGGTACCGATGTATGTGTCTACGGTACAGTGTACGCTACACCCATCTTCGCGCTGCTGCTCCCTCTCCAAGCGGATCCGCCGTAAAGTCGCCGGTGAAACCCCCGGCCGCCCGCTGGCCGCGTCTCAACCCAACCACAGCCTACGCCCGTCATCCCCCCCGCCTCGCTCCAGCGGCACCAACACATCCCGCTGGCACTGTCGTCTCTGGGAGGGGGACTCTCGCCGTGCAGCACATACAGTGCAGCACTCTGTCGTTGCAGCCAGTAGTAGCAGGACCAGAAAGGCAGAGAGAGAGAACGGGAGAAGATGTGAGATGTGAGATGTGAGATGTGAGCTGTTGGGTCTTAAGTGGGCCGTCTGTGTCCTTCGTCGCCTGCATATATAAGTAGTCTTATTGTCTTGGTTCGCAGATAATGGCTGTTGGACTGGGGCGATGTTTGCACCTACGAACATGTGTGGTTGGCGCGGGGTTGGCAAGGCCGTCTTTGGGAAGTATCATGAACTTGGACTGTTCTGCCCCGAGTACTGGAGATGCGGTGTGGTGTCTGTCGGAAGTAATCGTGTCAGCCACTCCAGAGGATAAAAGGATTCGATCGCGGAAATGGACAAAAGGCGGAGCAGTCCAAACGCACAAGGACTGCTCCTCTCGCACACATGCCGATAGAAACAACATTGAATAAAAAGCAAAGGCAAAACACGCCACAACCACCCCGCCCCGGCTCCTTCTCGGCCGGGATATTGCATTCGCACCGTCACTCTTCCGTGCTGTTCAAAAGGATTCATTCTCTCGTTCCACCGCGAATGTCCCGTCTCGTTTGGGCCCCTTGGCTTGCTCAATCTGTCCATCTGCCGTTGGTTGCACACACACACACACACATCCAGAAAGCAAGTTCGCCGCCAGGACAAAATATAAAACATAAAATATAAAATAAAATAAAATAAGATAGAAAAGAGAGAGAGAGAGAGAGAGAGAGTGTAACACCCCGCCCCTTGTTCTCCCGTTCCGACCGGACCCGACGGGCCGACCGCGCACGAAACCAAGAAGGGCCGTCTTAGCCGGTATCCCCTTGCCCGGTCGCAGGCTAACTCAACAGGATACCCGGGACGTGGCTGGCGCTGCTGTTGCTAAGAGCACGCACCCAGGGACTGTTAGCAGGAGTCTCCAGATATCAGGACCTTCACTTGGAACCGTGTTGAGGCGGCCAGCGAGCCAGTCCCCACGCCCTCGCGGGGGCTGGTCTGATGTGAGTAACGCCCAGAGAGGCGGGACGAGAAGATTCAGACATCCGACAGTTGAGTCACAACCAAGACCAGGAGGCAAGGGACAGGTGTCTGTCCAGAGTAGTTTGACCAGTTTGTTTTCATTGGCACATCTCACTCCACATCCTTTCTGTTCTTGCACCACTACCCCATATGGCATTGGAACCAGATCACACCTCCAGCTGTGTGCTAACCCGTAGTACCCCCCCAAAACATTATCATGACGCCGTTGTTTCCAGATGTGTTTGTGCCTTTCTTTTTCATGTTGCTTCGCCCGCGACCCTCACGCCCACCGCTTACAGGTTCGAGTACTTCTTGAAAGCGCCAATCAGACCACCAGTCGACGCGTCGTGACCCTGGCCGTTGCCGGCCTCGTCGAGCTCCTTGAGGATCTTCTTCGCAAGCACCTTGCCCAGCTCGACGCCCCACTGGTCAAACGAGTTGATGTCCCAGATGGCGCCCTCGGTGAAGGTGAGGTGCTCGTAGTAGACAATCAGCGCGCCGAGCTCGGCGGGGCCGATGGTGCCGCCAACGAGGATGCTGGTGGTCGGCCGGTTGCCCAGGAACACCTTGTGCGGGACGAGCTCCTCGGGCGCGCCCTCGGCGCGCACCTGGTCGGCGGTCTTGCCGACCATCAGCGCCTCGGCCTGCGCGAGGTAGTTGGACGCCAGCATCTTCTGGTGCAGGTTCTCGCTGATGGGGTTGTGCGACTTGGCAGCGAGGATGAAGTCGGTGGGGATCAGCTTGGTGCCCTGGTGCACGAGCTGGAAGAACGAGTGCTGGGCGTTGGTGCAGGGTTCACCGAACAGGATGGGGCCTGGTTTAAAGGAAGCAAGCGTCCGATGGTTAGCTCATCATTACATGGTCTCGAGGAGGTTCTAGCGATATCATGGGGCCGTTCCGGACAGACAGGTCCGCAGCCGCTGATATTTGGAGACGTTCGGTACATACCGGTAGTGTACTTAGCAGAGCTGCCATCGGAAGTCACCGTCTTGCCGTTAGATTCCATGGAAAGCTGCTGGAGGTAGGCAGGGAAGCGGTGGAGGTACTGGTCGAAGCTGTGTTGGGAAAGAGAATATTCACATGTCAGTAAATCAAGCATTCACATGGTCACCTAGAACTGTCGCGGTCGACAGATATTCAACATACGGAGCAACAAGGTGGGTCTGGGCCTGGAAGAAGTCCGAGTACCACACGCTCAGCAGACCGCCCAGCACGGGAATGTTGTCCTTGAGCGGGGTCTCGCGGAAGTGCTTGTCCATGGCGTGGGCACCGCTGAGGAACTTGTGGAAGTTGTCGAAGCCGACGTAGAGGGCCACGCTGAGGCCGATGGCGCTCCACACCGAGTAGCGGCCGCCGACCCAGCTCTCGAAGCCGAACATGTTCTTGGCGTCGATGCCGAACTTGGTCACCTCCTCCTCGTTGGTCGACAGCGCGACGAAGTGCTTGGCGATGTCGCCCTTGCCGCCGGTCTTCTCGAGGAACCACGACTTGGCGGTGTTCGCGTTGGTGGTGGTCTCGGCGGTGGTGAAGGTCTTGGAGGCGATCAGGAACAGCGTGGTCTCGGCGTCGGACGCCGCCAGCGTCTCGGCCATGTGGGTGCCGTCGATGTTGGACACGAAATGCACGGTCATGTCGCGGTCGGAGTAGTGCTTGAGGGCCTCGGTGACCATGACGGGGCCGCTGGAAGGGGGGGGGTTAGCAAACTTGTGTCTCGATTCTCACCACTTTTGAGGTGTTGAACAACACAAACAGCACAAACAGCACAAACAACACACAAAGGCTCCAGTCTATCATCTGTCGTCTGTCACATCCTGCTGATGACGTCCGATGCAGCCGAATGCAAAACCAGGCGGGTAAACACTGCACTACTCACAGATCAGAACCGCCAATGCCAACGTTGACAATGTTGGTCAGCTTCTTGCCGGTGAAGCCCTTCCACTCGCCGCTGCGCACCTGGTCGGAGAAGACCTTCATGTGCTGCAGGACCTCGTTGACGCCGCCGGGGCTGTTCATGACGTCGACGCCGTCGACGCTCATCTCCCAGCCGCCGACATTGCGCAGCGCGGTGTGGTAGACGGCGCGCTTCTCGGTGAAGTTGATCTTCTCGCCCGCGAACATGGCATCGCGCTTCTTCTCGAGCCCGGCCTGCTCGGCCAGCTTGAGCAGCAGGCCCAGCGTCTCCTCGGTGATCAGGTTCTTGGAGAAGTCGAACAGGATGTCGGCGGTGGTCGCGTTCGCGAACGTGCGCGTGAACTTGTCGAAGCGCTGCGGGTCGCTGGCAAAGGCCTCCTTCAGCACGAACGACTTGCCCACCGACTCGCGGTGGGTCTGCAGCTCAGCCCAGGCAGGAAGCGTGTTTGCGGGAGCCATTTTTGATGTGGTTGGGGAAGAATTAGGGTTAGGGTTACAGATGGAAAGGGTTGTGGTATTAGTAGATATGCGGGGTTCGAGAACAGGTGAGAGGATTAACTTGGGAACGTGTAAGTTGGTTGTAGAAGCGTTGGAGCTTTGTTCAGGAACGGCCAGCCGAGAAGAAAGAGGTGATATGCCAATGGTGACCAGGAGGACAAAAGATTACTATAGACGGGAGAATGGATAGAAGAAGAGAAGAGGAGAAAGAAAAAGAGTTCCGAGCTGGACCAAGAGTCAGGAGTGGACGGAAGAATTTAAAACATTTCGCAAGGTGGTTCTGTTTTAGCTTCCAGAGCTGTTTGTTGGGAGGGGAACAGGGAAGGAGCTATGGTGCAGATTTAGCTGCACAGAATAAGGCAAGAACCGTCCAATGGGGCGGGTACAAGGGTACTTCTTTCCTGCAATGAGAAGAGAAGAGAGAGAGGAAAAAAGGAGGGAAAAAAAGGAAGAAAAGAAAAAAAAAGAGGGGATGGGAACGTCATGGAAGGAACCAGCATTCCATGCCCGGGATATCATCAGTTTGGGGGTCTTCTAGCTGTGGTCTTCAGCCGGAAGCAACGACTGTGCGAGTGCGAGGTGAGTGGGCAGGAGGGGCAAAACTGGAGAGGCAAGAACGTGCGAAGGTACCTGCCGGACTATCTTCTGCCCACGGGCAATTCGGATTTAGGGTTCGCATTGGCTGTGTCTGCTTGTGTTCTCCAGCTCTGGTTGTCCGCCCGTTAATACCAAGATGCCCGTTCCTGTTCCTCGTCCAGCTGTCTGAGACAATCGGCATGCACGCCGTGAAAGTGTGAAGAGTCCAGTACACAATGCCGGGTCCTGCAACTGTGAAGCACCATCCCGCCCCATTCTCCCCCCTCCCAGCAACCCTGGATGTTTTCTGGGGCCCTCACCGCGGTTAGCCCGGACGACATGAACGTTCGGGCCCTGCTGTCTGGCTGGCGGCATCCCACCGGCCGTGCCGGTTTGCCTCAAACGCGCCAGTAGCAGCAGGTTGCGCAGTGGGGTTGGGTGCGCCCTCAAACGCCAATTCTTGCAGGGACCTCGCAGTTGTTCCCGTTGAGACGTTGTTGGTGCTTTTGGCTCGATACCCTCACTGCTAGGCCGTGCAGGGTCCAGATCCGCGCCTTTTGGGATCTGCTATGCATCTGGCTGGCCTGGATCAGAACATTCGGGAAGCTCGCCACGCACGTACGCCCACGGGGGGGAATCCAGCAGGATCGCGTCCTGCAGCATCGAGCGTCTGCCACCACCGGCACGAAATTGCCTGATACTGAGCCCTCGCAGCTGGTCACATACGAGCCCGGTGCTAAATCCTTCTGATCACCGATAAGCCTGTTCCGGACCATCCACCGCCGCTTGTTTCCTTTCCTTCGTCTTCGACATCGTCCGGGATGCCTCATTTCTTGAAGCAAACGCCCAACGCCGCGGAGGTCCGCGTGAAAACCAGGGTCCCGATCACCGTAAACAATCCATCTCCCCTCTTCTCACCTCGACAATGAATGCTTAAGGAACCCCCGGCGGGTGTCTGATGTCGTCAGTCTGGTGATCTGATCGGAACACCTGTTGGAACCGCCGCTTCATTGTCATGTTTCGCATCATCCGATCGCCTCAGCCAGTCCCCACCCAAAGAAAGAAAATTTCGTCGGAGCGAATAGTCTCAGCACGTTACTTGAAGTTTCTTCCGTCGAGGCAGTCTTTAAGGGTTGCAGTGTATCCATACGATTCCAATCTGCAGGTTGGAGGGTTCCGCACCACAAACAACTGCTCATGGTGGATGGTCCGTATGGGATGCAGGTCGTGGAGGGGCCGATGTTCTCTGGCCGTTTTTACCCCTCCATTTTTCACTGCAACCCTTCGCAACCCTAACCATCACACCCGAAAAATGACGTCGTCATGCAATTCAGCACACGATCGATTGACAGCCAGTGCGAGAACAACACCGCCAATCTCTTCTCTTCCGGACTCCGTTGAAATTGCAGAACTCTTCACTCAACCGCCAGATCTCCGCGCGGGAGCTTTTGCACAGATAAGAATTTCGAGGCCTTAGGGTTCACGACCGCCAGTCCAGTCCGGTCTCTTACACCATGATCGGCATCGAATTGTCGCAGTTACAGACGTATTGCACGTATAGGCTATCCCCATAGATGCCGTGGCAGGGAGCAGGCGAGTGCCCAATGCCTCAATGCCAGCGGGGAGCATGTTCTACCTATCTACGGACAATTCTCCCATTCGGTCGAAGGGTAGCTTTCTACGTTGAGAGTTCTCCACAATCACTCTCGCTTGTATCCGGCCAGAGACATCATACAAAATTGCCTTCTAAGTGCATTACCAGAGAAATACAAATCATGACCTATACTGGCATCTTTGTACTAGTAGCAAACGCTTCCCAGCCAAGCCCAGCATTACACCTCCTGGACTAATCAATGCTCTTTTCTCCCTCACCAAGACTGGACCCCGTTCCTGGCCCCCCTCGTCCCCTCGCCGATCACCAAGCAGCAGCAACAGCAAAAAAAAGGGGGGACTTGCAAGTTCCTCAATATCATGAATAACGCAGCCTCTCGTCGAGCTGATTTCTCGAAGGTTTCCACGAGCCCTCCAGAACCACTGCTCAAAAACACCTCTCACATGCCAATCGTACCGGAATGCCCCAAGAAGGAAGAGTTGGCGAGTGCGACTCTTCGCCACCTCCGTTCCCTCGAAAACTTGGCAACACCGGTTGATCCGATCAAACACCCAAATGCCCCTACCGTCCGCTGCCCTTCACTTGAAAACACGCGCACAAAATCCTGCTGGGAGGGACTGCTGGGGTTTGTACCACAAACCTCGCCCAAATCACGCGTTTCCACCACTCCAGAGGATAAGCGAAAGGATCATCGGAGCCGTTCCAAGTGCTCAGTTCACCAAGTACTCTGCTCTTTAGAGGTCCTTCCGACCTGTAAGCTGTCGGACTGATGCAAGGAGCCACATCCATCGTCACCAACAAGACACACTCTCCGTGCACACCGGCACTCCCCACGACCCCAAGCAAAGAAAATTAAGTGTAATAGCTGTACGCAAACTAAATTCCAAAAGTCAGGTCCATTCCACCGCCTTAGATACACTTTTAGAACATGTTATAGAAAAACGAAGAAAAACGAAGAAAAAATGAAAGCTTGGTTATATGTGATGTTGAAGATTGTGCCATCTCCTCGCATAGAAAATCTGAAAACACGCCCCTTTCCAAAGGGTCGAAAGTCGAAGGAAACGCACGACAAAGAGACAGAAAAAAAAGGTACAAGCATGAGGCCAAAAACAGCGCAGTATTGGTAAAAACAGGCAGTCGGTGTTGTTGAAGGAAACGAGGGGAAAAAGATTTGCCGGAAGGAAAGGAAAGACTAGGCAAGGTTGAACAAGAAAGCAATACGTCAACGCAGCTCCGAAAACCCATCCACGCACGGAGATATGCACTCCGGCTACTCGCAAGCAGAAGAGCATATAACCACCCCATCCCCTCCTCCTCAGAGCATCTCTCATTCGTTTTGCTGAAACGGAATTTCGCCTGGATATTGTCCCGCCGTCATGTGCGCTCGTTTCAGATTGACCAAACGTCTTGAGAAACATCCGCGGTCAGGCGTCGTCGAAGCCATGAAAGCCAGCCGCTTACCGTCCCTGGACGCTGCCAACAAACGAGGGGTCCTTAACACTGCCGCCGGCATCGTCCAGACCAGCAATTGGCCGGTTGTAGCTGAACCCAGCAAACTGGTTCTGCATCGTCTGGGACAGCATCGGGCCGTCAACGTACGAGTCTTGCGGCGCCTCAGAGGTGAAATCAGGGTCGAAGTTCGCGGTGTCCATCGCGTCGGCCTAGATTGATGAGAAAAGAAAGAGTAAGTATACCGGAAATCACAGTCACAGAGTCGGGGAATAGGAGAACATACCACGCTAGGCTTGAACGCAGGCTCGTATTTGCGTTGAAGCAGCTTGCGCCAGTCGATGGCGTGGAAGAAGGGGTGGGCCTTGATTTCCGCAGATCCATTGGCTCCCAGGCGCTCCTCGGGGTCCCGGTTCAACAGCTTCGTCAGAAGGTCCTTCGCTGCCGGAGGGACGTCGGAGGCGAAATGCAGAGGTTCCGACAAAATCTTGCGGTACATCTCGTTCGTGTTCTCGTCGTAAAACGGAGGCAAGCCGGTAAGCATTTCATAGAGGAGCACGCCCAAGGTCCACCAATCGACCGTCTTGTTATACCCTTGGCCCATCAACAACTCGGGTGCTAGATACTCGGGCGTACCACAGAAGGTATTTGTGCGATCCTCATCCTTCATATCCAGCTTACACAGGCCGAAATCACATAGCGCGATGTGGCCTTGGTAGTCGAGGAGGATGTTTTCGGGTTTCAGGTCGCGATAGATGACGTTAAAGCCATGCAAGCACTCCAGAGCACAAAGGAGCTCGGCAGTATAGAAGCGCGCGCGATTCACATCGAAGCGATGCTCCCGTTGCAAATGGTGGAAAAGCTCTCCACCGTTCACAAAGGCTAACACAAAATATAGCTTCTCGGGGGACTGGAAAGTGAACTTCAAAGGGACAATGAAGGGGTTGTTGATCTGGGCGAGAACGGAACGCTCGGCGAGAGTGTGCGCCACCTCGGACCGAGAAATGATGTGGGCTTTGCGAATTGTCTTGAGGGCGTAAATGCGGTTGGTATCCTTCTTGCGCACCTGCATAACCTTACCAAAGCTACCGCGGCCAACCACAGTAAGGAGCTCGAAGTCATCAATTGTAAGCTTTCCGGTACGGTTCTCGACATACTCGACTCCGATCTTCAGGCGACCGGTGCCGTATTGCACATCGACCCATTGGACGCCGATCTGGGTGCCAGAGTTGTCGGCCGGGGCCTTCTCGCCCTTCTTCGTTTTGGCATCGTCGGCAGTGGCGGCAGCACGCTCCTCGAACTTGGGGTTGATGCGAACAACGCCGAGGAAGATATCCTGGCTACGGCCAGATCCAGGCGGGGCGGTGGGGTTGCGGACGTAAAGATGGACGACGAGTTCGGTGATTCTCGAAACGTCGAACTTGTACTGGGTGTTGCTTCCGGCCCATACGGGGGATTCGGGGGTTCCGTCGACCGAGTTGACGAAGACCTGGACTTTGTCGAAATCCAGCAGGGCATACGGCAGATACTTTCCAGACACGCGGCCGTGGTTTGTCGGCGGGGCACTGAAACCACCACTTCCGCCAGATGTTTGGGGCCGGCTGGAGGGTGTGAAGCCGGGAGCTCGTTGGGCGAGAGATCCTTGGCGGACAGACGCGGAGAGCGCGTTGCCTGTGGAGTGGGTTTGGCCGTGTTGTGAAGCAAAGACGTGTTTGTGCTGTTCGGGAAGTGAGAAGCCTTGACCTTCGTGGATGGTCACGACGAGGATACCCGGCTTAGGGGGTTTGACGACTGGGGCCTGGGACAGGGCTTCAGTACTGGCTGTATCAGGAAGATGAAGATCCGGTCAGGGTAAAAGTCAGCAATACAGATCCGAGAAAGGGGAAGAGGACAGCATCCACGAAAATTTCTGGTCCGCAAAATCGAAAACATGGGAATGGGGTCAACTAACCAAGTGAGGCGGCATCAGGCGAAGGACCGGTCGGGGTCTTTGCATCCTTTTCTGTGATGGTAGATGTCGAGGGGGATCTGGTAAAGGAGCTGGTCAGGGGCCCAAGATGGGTATCCTTCAATTCTGTATGGGAGAAGATCAACGATTAGCGGGTCTGGTACCAGACAGTGGCGGATATTTTTGGCTGGCGGAAAAGGGGGCAGAATCGACGATTGGAGAAGCCAAATACGAGCATCCAACACGAAGACAGACGGGGATATCAGTGTTATGTTGGATATACCGAAGGGCGGCAACAGCTAAGTGCATCGAGAGCTAAGGGGTCCTCCGGGGTTGGCATTCACGTGGATGCCCAAGCAAAGCAACTTACTCTTTGTCAGCTTCCACGACATTTTGGAGGCTGGTGTGGTGTGTTGTGAGGATTGGTGGGTTGGGAGTGTCGAGTGGGGGTTTGCGATGATGGCTGCAAGCACGGAGGTGTTTTCTAGTGAAGGCAGCGGAAAAAGCGTCGGGGGAAAAAGACGAGGTTGATGAGTTGGGAACGAGGCTTCGAGTCGGTGAGACGTCAGAGTCGAGTCCTAGGGGTGAGAATCGAGCCGACTGAGAGAAATCCGAAGCGGTTCGGGGATTTCAAATGCGTTGAGGATGGTCGGAAGAGGGGACGAGCCAGCCCAGAGAGCAAAAGGTGACGGGAGAAATCAGGGGGGTGGTAAACAGAAGTCGAGAGGATAAATCCAGCTCAGAAACCAGAACAAGGGTCAAGAGAAAGCCTTGGATATATCAATCTTGCAGTAACGAGGACAAAGGCCGGTGGAAACAAGGCCTCGATGTGTATGAGATGGTGATGACGGAGAAGAAAAAAGGCAAAACAACAACAAAAGCAAAGGATGGTGAGGATTTAAGACCAGATGAGAAATGCGGGATGCGGAGGGGTGGGAAAAAAGTGAGGAAAGTGGAGAGGCACAGAGAGAAAGAGGCAAGAGCCAGGAAAAGGCTTGGCGTCACAACCCAGGGAAGTTGCACTCCAAAGGCCCCCGAGTTTCCTAGGCCCGGAAGGGGTTTTACTGGTGTTTCTTCAGGCTTTGCTGGGGGTTTTAGGGGCCTCTGGGATGCAGTTTGGCCCCTGTTTTTAGGCTGACCAATTGGTGGTCCTGATCGTGGGTTCCTTCCGCCCCATTTCGTGGTGGTCAAAAGGGGCAGTCACCATCACGAGTTGCACTGCCTCCAGGAAACAGACGCAAGAATAGAACCGAGCAGAACTTGCCAGCTCGGTCCGCAATTGCCGACGTCGTGACAACCTCAATCGCGGTTCAACGTTTGTTTACTGTGGCTTAGGAGTCAGCGTTCAATTTGCACCACGACGAGGGCATTGGAGCTTGGATGTGGCGAAAACTTCCCGGACCTCAGGCTGGTCGGGCTATGCTTTGCATAATACGAATGGGATTTGTCCGTTCCGGGGGACCGGCTCCCCTATTTCACTTCAGATGATGCGAAACGTCAGCACCGACGGTTGGCCTTCCTCCAAGGAACGATGGGCAGAATTCAAGCCGGCCGAGACGAAACTGGACGTGTCCCCAGTCGAACCCGAGGGCCCGCGAGGTAATGCCGGGTTTGATTTGCTGAACTAGAGCCAGCCGTTCCGTTTATGTTGTTGAAAAGGAGGGAATACTGCGGGTAGCCGTCCGTGTTTGTTGTGGTGTGGCGAAGCGCCCTCGCAACATGCTCTGTTCTGGTTTTATCAGCAAGCCATCATCATGCTGATGGAATTTTTGCCGAGGGTGGCTGAACACCGACTGAGGGGGGACAACTTGTAACCGGATGCACCTGAGTATGCTATGGGTCGTAAATCGGGCACGAGGGATCACAGGATCTGGTCGCCAAGGCATTTGGAAGAACTAATGGAATTCCCAATCCCAGTACCAGGTACTGTACACTTGGATGTACCAATCCTCTGGGCCTTAGTGTTCCGAAGATACGCTCGGTGGATTAGGTAGTCTCGGTGACCCCGTGCCGGCGAGAACACATCGGTGCTGACAGATGTACCTCCGGGCGCGAAGTGCGAGCCATGGAGGCTTATTTGGGCCGAAAATATCCGGCTAGCGTAGGGTACGTACTGTATACTTGTGCCAGCTGCCCGGGATTAACGTTCAAGAGAGTTCGCTGTTGCGCGGGAGTGCATGGGCACCTCTGCGAGTGTTGTTGGGAGAAATGAAGCATTAACTTGCGGCAAACAGTAACACGCAAACCCTAAGCCAATCCCAACATCCCAAATGCAAAACCGCAGAAATTCGATCAAACCCCCCCACGTCATAATTAAAAAGAACCGTCTGACATAAACAGGGGCAACCCACTCCCATAATTCCACCTCTTCTCACCATCCGGTATCCCCATAACATCACAGCCAGCTGCTTTTCATTTGCTACGTCGTTATTCTCTCCGAGTCGGCAGAGCAGATCCAGACTGGCCAGCTAAGTGTACCCGGACTGGCCGCTGTCCGGTGTAACTTGTTCTCATCCGGATCTTCAGGGCAGGGCATGGCAGGAATAAGTTATGTCATGGCTACACTCCACCGAAGCCCTTATTCTACAAAGTACCAGACACGAAATCTATCCAGCCGTCCCCTCTACCTCTAAATAAACCGGTTAGACTCTTTCCAGTCACCTATCGGCACTGTCACGCATTATTTCGACGCACTACGTATACTATCTGTACTGCCTAGGTTTTAGACACGACTCACCCTTGTATCTAGGGATAATCTTCCGTTTATCTCACCTATGGATATGTTACACTATGGATTGATAGATGACGGTTGCGTTTCAACATTCGTTGATGCATCAATAGTTTCAACTATCTTCACATTAGATCGTCTAGCTAAGATTGCCTCTCTTTCTTCTTCGTGAAGGCCTCACCGACAACATGTAGTATTCTGGGGAGGAAAAATTTAACAGCATGAAAACGCAAACCCTAACCCTAACAACCAGGCCAGGCCAACAAAATCCATAGATATCCGTTTAAATAGCGGAAATAAAATGGCCAAATACGTCATAATAGAAGCAGTCTGATGCAAACAAGAGCAACCTAGTCCAATATTTCCCCTCTTCGACCCATCAGCATTGCGACCACTTCACCTCCAGCACACTAGCTGGTCACTTGTCCGACTGTATCGACTGCCAGGCGGCCTGGATATGCAGGGCCGACGCCTTCAGCGCCGCCTCCTCCTCCTGGCTCAGCAGCAAGTGCACGACGTGGTGGGCGCCGGAGCGGTTGATGCGGCGCGGGATGCTCAGCGCGACGCCGGACACGCCGGCGTAGGTGCCCGAGCACGACACGGGCAGCAGGCGGTTCTCGTCGCGCAGGATGGCCTCGACGATGCGGCGGATGGCGGTGGCGACGCCGAAGTTGGTGGCGCGCTTGCGCGAGATGATCTCGTAGGCGGCGTGCTTGGTGCGCTCGAGGCACTTGTGCATGGCGGCCCTGTCGAACGGGATGTCGCTCTGCGCGCAGAAGTCCTCCAGCCGCATGCCGCAGATGGTGACCAGCGACCACGCGGCCAGCTCCGAGTCGCCGTGCTCGCCGATGATCACCGCGTGCACGCTGTGCGGGTCGACGCCGAACTGCGCGCCCAGCTCGTGGCGGAAGCGCGCCGAGTCGAGCGCTGTGCCGGAGCCGATCACCCGGTGCGGCGGGAAGCCGGAGATTTCGGTGGCCAGGTGCGTCAGCACGTCGACCGGGTTGCTGGCGATGATCAGGATGGTGTCGGGCGCGGCGGCAACCACCTGCGGGATGATGTCCTCGAAGATGCCGCGGTTGGTGTGCAGGAGGTCCAGGCGGGTCTGGCCGGGCTGCTGGTTGGCGCCGGCGGTGATGATGACCACGGCGGCATCGGCGCAGTCTTTGTAGGTGCCGGCGACGACGCGGGTCTGGCGTGTAAACGGCGCGGCGTGGGCAAGATCCATGGCTTCGCCCTCGGCCTTGGACATGGATGCGTCGATTAGCACGATCTCGGCGGCCAGGCCGGCGAGGATCAGCGCGTAGGCGGTGGTGGCGCCGACATTTCCGACGCCAACGATGGCGATCTTGATGGGCTGGAAGTCGGTGTAAGCGCAGACATGCACGGCGGCGGTTAATAAACGCAAGTTAAATAGGCGGAATAGCCTCTGCAGGCGAGTCCACGGAGCTTATCCGGTGTGGAGCTTACCTTGACATGACCCCAGGATTGACCTGGAGCGTGGTGAGAAGCCATGCTGAGAGATGATGGTGATGTTCGGACCAGTGGGTTGATTTGGGTAACGTTGGGTTATCACAGCCGAACAGCAGTAATAGTACCGGACAGACTCTTAGATACAAGTGAAGTCTGGCAAAACACACAGGTTCTGAACCATGGACAAAGGAAGGATTTGACGTCGTTTGTCGTTTGTCGTCTGGGCAGAACCCCTCTCTCCAGATACTCGCAAAGTGTGCCACGGGTGTGTTGTGATAGGTGTGCATCGTAAGCTTTCGGGGGTGGAGTGAGGAGCTAGACGCGGCAATGAACCGCTTCCAGTGAAGCTTGAGCTGGTAAAAGGGGGGGGGCTGTGACCTGACATTATGTGTTCCAGCGGCTTTCAGCGCGATACTGGGGCCAAAGAACAGCGCATGGGCGCCTCAGGAACCCCACGGGGGCCCGAAAAGCTTCAGTTTTTCCCGTCTGTTTGCCTGGTTCCTGGTTCCCCCGCGAAGATTGCGTGGGACAGACAGGAGAAATGGTTGGGGGCGTTTGTCAGTATCGCCGCAGCCACTGGATGGAAGCATGGCTTCGCAGGCGCGTCCTATTCGTAGCCAGAGTTGCGAGGTGAGCGCATGCTCGTATGTTTTGTAGCTCTGAGTATCGTAAAGCGTTTTGGTAACAACAAGTTTGCTGCTTTTGCTGGTGGTTGGACATCGTGCAAACGTGGGGAGAGAACGGACCCCACGTGAAAACTGGAATGTCGGGGTGTGGCGTTTGTGGCGTGCGTGGGTTTCGACGTTGTGGCGCAACTCTTCCGTTCATCGGAGCTTGCAAGGGTCCGGGGATGAAAATCCACCAAGTCGATGACTCTTAAGAGTTTGAGCAAGAATCGACCCGTCTGTCTTCTGGACGATAAAACGGCGATTGCTTGTGTTCTTCTTCAGTTCCTGGTAGGAGAGTCTTTATATACCCAGTGTCGGTGTTTCTGTCCTGTTTTTCTGCCTCTGTTCGCCTCTCTCGTCCTCAAACGCAGCATCGGTTGCACCCAGTTTCACCCCACCATCCCACTATCCTACCACAGAATCTGACAAACATGGGAGCGTTCAACTTGCAGGAGTGCGCGCGGCCAAATATTTTGGACCTGGAGCCGTATCGGTGTGCCAGAGAGTATGTTTTCTTGCAAGACGAGGGGGGGACAGAAACAAAGTCTAGACTGCAGATACGTGTGAGCATGACAGCAATCTAACCAGACCCCTCCAGTGACTACAAAGACGACGGCAAAAATGTGCTGCTCGATGCAAACGAGAACGCGTATGGCCCGTCAGTGTCAGTGTTGGACTACGCCGATGACGACGACAAGTCCCCCCCCAGCCTGCTCAGCAAGGCCGACTTCCTGGGCCTGAACCGCTACCCCGACCCGCACCAGGAGCCGCTCAAGGCGCAGCTGTGCGCGCTGCGCAACACCCACGCCCACACGGCCAAGACCCTGCTCCCCGAGAACCTGTTCGTCGGCGTCGGCAGCGATGAGGCCATCGACGCCGTGCTGCGCTGCTTCTGCATCCCCGGCCGCGACCGCATCCTGACCTGCCCGCCCACCTACGGCATGTACGCCGTGTCGGCGCAGGTCAACGACGTGGCGCTGGTGCGCGTGCCGCTGCTGCCCGCGCCGTCGTTCGCCGTCGACGTGCCGGCCGTGCTGGCGGCGCTGTCTACCGAGAAGGACATCAAGGTGGTGTACCTGTGCTCGCCCGGCAACCCCACCGGCTCGCTGCTGGCGAAGGCAGATGTCGCGCAGATCCTGCAGCACCCGACGTGGAACGGCGTGGTGGTGCTGGACGAGGCGTACGTGGACTTCTCCGACGAGTCGGCGTCGCTGGCCGAGTGGGTGCTGGAGTGGCCGAACCTGCTGGTCATGCAGACGCTGTCGAAGGCCTTCGGCATGGCCGGCATCCGCCTGGGCGCCGCGTTCACGGCCCCGCCGATCGCCCGCCTGCTCAACAGCCTCAAGGCGCCGTACAACATCTCCAGCCCCACCAGCGCGCTGGCTTCCTCGGCGCTGTCGCCCGATGGCCTCCAGATCATGCGCGCCAACCGGGCCAAGATCATTGCCCAGCGCGAGCGGCTGATGGCCGAGCTGCCGAAGATTCCCGGCGTGGGGCGGCTGCGCGGCGGCGTGGACAGCAACTTCCTGCTGTACGAGATGCTCGACGCCAGCGGGGCCCCTAGCAACGAGACGGCGCTGGCGGTGTACAAGGGGCTTGCGGAGGCCAAGGGCGTGGTGGTGAGATTCCGCGGCAAGGAGCACGGGTGTCTGGGGTGTCTGCGGATCACGGTCGGAACGGAGTCCGAGGTGACGCGGTTGCTGGCTGCTTTGGAGAAGTCGCTTGAGGAAGTCAGAGGCACGAGGGCGTAGCTTATAGAAACCGAAAAGTTTGTCTTCGTTTTGTTTAGCAATTTCCTGTCGTTTGGGTACCAGATAGTACAGAATCAAGCTCGCGGGGGGTGACCTCACAACTCTTGAGTTCCGTTGATAGAGGCTGCAGCTCTTTAGCACGTACCTTCAATTCTTTCTTGTCCCTTCAGACGAAGGAGAATTCCATTTCCACGATACAGTCATCTTGGGTGTCGCCGTCAATTTTGCTCTTGATATTAGTACTGTACACTGTAGTTCTGCGGTGGTCTGAAGTTAGGGTTGATAGGGTTACACCACTGCAAAGCCCCTCAATTTTGGCGGAACTTCCCAGCGCGTTTTCAGCGCGTCGGTTGCCAGTTAACCAGCCCGCCAGAAATCTTCCACTCCAAGCGTCAACTTCCATCTGTGCAACAACCAAGACAACAAACCTGCGTCTGTTTATCACGAAGCCCGACCTTAACTCGCTATAACCGTCTTCCACATTGGCTTTCCCGATACCTAACATACGAGTACACCCGCTTTTCGCGCCGTATCTGCCCCGCCGCCCACCGGCCCCAGCGAAGCCGAGATTTTCTTTGGCCGTGTGTTTTTTCCCCTTGTTTGACGTCGGCCGGAACTCCCCCCTTCCCCCCCCTCTTCGCTATGGCTTTGCCGTTACCCGCGGGCACAATGGGCTTGTTGCCGGCCGAGGTGGCGTTCCTCTGCGAGATGGAGCTGGTGACGGTTGTGCCGCGGCAAAAACTCGACTCGGTCGAGCTTCTTGGGGTATGGATCATGCATGGCGTGCTTCCGGGCGCCCGCACTCTCTCCCCCTGACGACAGCATCCCCCGCGGCGTCCCTGGTATTTTTGTCTGGTTGTCAGTGCAGCACATGAGTCTAATCTAACGCTTCACGCTGCCTTTCCTAACACCTAGGGCCCGACCCCCGTCCTCCGTCCTCCCCACCGCAGCGACGTGCCGCTGTGGATGGCGCTCCTCCTCAAGAAACAACGCCGCGCGAACATCGTGCCGCCGCCGTGGCTGCAGGTGGCCTCGCTGCAAGAAATCCTGCACGTCGAGACCCACCAGAACACCGCCGGCTTCTCGCCGCCGCCGCCGCCGCGGCCGCCGCGATCCGCCGCGTCCAGCCGCCGCACGACCGCCACCCTGGCGCACACGCCGTCGGCGCCGTTCATCGGCTCGTGCACGGCCGACGCGGCGCCCGGCGCGCTGCCGTACCACTGGCTGGAGGTGTCGGAGCTGCTGCTCAAGCACGCGGGCGACGACATCGCCGGCGCGGCGGAGGTGCGCTCGCACCTGCGCGACATCCAGGAGGTGCGCGCGGCGAAGATGCGCGCGAGCCTGTCGACGCTGGACAACGGCGTGGCGGGCGTGACCAGTCTGCGCGGGGTCGGCGCCATGGAGCTGGCCGAGTCGCGCGGGTTCCTGCTCGGCCTGGTCGAGGGCGTGCGGCGGCTGGGGGCCAGTGCCGAGGCTACGTGGCGCGAGGAGGAGGCCGATGCGGCGGCGGATTTCAGCGAGCATGGTGACAATAGCGATGACGACATGGGCCTGTGATCGGCGGGCCACAGACGCGGGGCGGGTGGCATGTTGCCGGAGGTCGTGTGTGAGCATCAAGAGAACGGCATTTCTTTTTTGGGGGGGGCGCGCGGAGCATATGGCGTCTGTTTGTTTTTGGATCATTCAAGATTCCCGGGTATATGGGGCGTTTGCATTTCACTTTTATGAGCACGCACTCGGGACGATTCTGAGATTCTGAATCACATCTGCCTTGACCATTGTGTCTATGAATGTCCATATAGTGGTACTTGCTGTCGGAAGCCAGCCCGGTGTATGGCAGGCTAGACGAGGGCTTAATTTGAAACCTGGGTTACCACCCTAACCCTACGATTGATTGCATTGCCCGGAGTTGGAGGATGTGCAGGTGCGTCAATGACGGCTACATGTGGTCTCCAGGTCACTGTCTTGTGTTAAAGAAGAAGTGAAAACGCTCGCGCTCCTTCAGCCAGCGGGACCATCAGGCCAGCGAGAAACGCTCGGCCAAAAGCCCAACCCCGAAAGCCGGTTTCGTTCGGGACGTAGGTCCACGGTGTGACCGAAGGTTAATAAATAAAAGACATGCAATGTTGAACGAACCACTTTCACAGCCTCACAGAGACCGCGTTTTGTGAGTCTCCTCTGTAGACAATTAGGAAAGCCGGCGCGGGAGACAAAAAGGGCTAGTGACAAGAAAAGAAATAGATAATAATAAGAAGAAAATTAATAGAAATAAAACCGAGGGTGGAGAGCTACACAGATCTTTTCAGCTGGCACTGACAGACTGAAATCCCCACCCAGCGGGGGGCCGAAAAGGGATTCCCCTCCCCCCAAAATGGCACACACACTCAGTCAGTCGTTCGCAGACAGTATGTACACGCCCCCAGCAGCCCAACCAAACACTCCGGGGAGAGGAGACAGAGGGGGGTTAGCGACATCGCGAGTGGCAGTTCGACTCGCGGCTGGGCGAGGGAGAACGGAGACGCGGAGGACGGCCAGAAACAGACACCGCTCACATCCGAGGCCTCACATCTAAGGAGAGAGATAGAAAGGAGAGGGGAAAGAAGAAGAAAGATCTCGTCCAAAGCCACGCTGGCCAAGCTTGGATTCAGAGAGAGCGAACAGGTTTGGTGATTACAGCCAAAGACAAAGAAGGAAGCACACAAATGATATATTGGGGATGATCGTGCCAGAGGTGGTCGCAGCGCCAGCTATGCACACGCCCCCTCCTCCAGCCAAAGAGGCCGAAAAAAGAAAACATGGTTCAGGGAAGTTCAGCAGCACAGGGCCGCGAGAGTTTAAAAGGAAAAACCGAAAAAAAAAAAAGATTAACATACCGCAAAATAAAAAGAAAGAAATCCAAGCTAGACGGCAAGGCAGTATGGTAGGTCTGGAGGTCTTCCGGCGGTGGGTGTGGGTGTGGGTGGGAAGCCACCGGTTCTATCGAGCTCTACTGTACATGTCCAGTGTGCGAGCTTTACACTGGTAGAGATTCCAGACTTCCAGCAGTGTGAGACACTCCAGGACCAGGCCCGGGAGAGCAGGGTTCCGCTGCGATGTGGCTGTCCGGGATGGCTGCGTGCCGGAATCACGGACCTACAGTACATACGTGCTCCGGGACTCTCTGGCCACCGCCACATTGTGTTGTTTGCGACGAGTGCGGTCAAGGCAAAGAAAGACCGCACACGGGGAGAGTTTGATTTGTGAAACGAAGGCTTTTTTCAAAGTTCTTTTTTTTTGAGCCGATGCTAGCTGGGATCTCTGGCCTTTGGGTGTGGTGATCGTCCCGATGGCGCGGAGCTTTGGGGAGGCGAAGGCGAGCGGCGGGCCCAGGAGGCAAACAAGAGACGGGAGCGTCGGCGATGGCTTCACAGAGACACGGGATGAAAAAACGGACGGAGAGTGGGAGACGCAGGGAAGAAGAGGCGGGAAACGGGAAAGGGAAACGGGAGAAGAGAAACCACGCAAACGAGGGCCCAGCTCCGGCCGACGACGAGGTGTTTCGTTTCTTTTTGGCCGGCGTTCCTTGTCTCTTGCCTGCTGTTCAGGTTCTCTCTCTCTCACGTTGTTCTTTTTTATTCAATCTCCCGCGCCTCGCTGGGCGGGCTAGGACGCCGATCTGGTGGGAAGTGAACTTTGACTCTAACTGGTCTTAACTGTGCATGGTGCCCTGAGATTATGTGAACAAAAATAAAATAAAACGGGAACCAAAAGGGTGAGCCGGCTTCCTAGCTTGGAAGTACTGGACACATTGTGAGTGTGTGCGGCGCTCCAACCCACACGGCCGCTCCCCCGATATATACAGGACCACGCCCGGCCAATCCCTCCGGCGTTGTTTTCCGCCAGCTGCACCCGCATCCCACCGAAGCACCGCTGCCGAGCCGACAGGTCGTTTCGGGGGCTCTTCCGGCGTCACCAGCACTCGTTGGAGGCTGCTGTTTCAGCCAGCCCGGGCGTCCTTGTGTTTCTCTTGTCCCCCTTTCCTCCCACAAGAAACAGGCAACATGGTGCAGTTTTGAATCTCAGATAGGCGTGCGTCGGGTGCGTGAGCAGCGAAATAGTGCGGTCTCCCATGCCGGTCTCGCCGGTGAGCCGTCAAATATGACACGTCCCGTCGAAGGTTCGCAGGCCGTTTGAGCACACGCCCAGCCGTATGTAAGTACAGTACAGTCCAGTCCTCTTCAAGCATGCAGGCCCGGAAGTGCCGTTGGCCTTGTACTGTACGGTCCTTGACGCTGGACTTTCTTTTGTGCGTGTCACAGCCCTCCTCAGCGCTGCGATGGTGGCTGGGCAGTTGCAGGACTGCTGGAGGCTTTCCACGGCCCCTCCAGTCCCAGCGAGCCTGTGCAGGTCGTGGAGGAACATGGACACAAACAGTCAAGCCCGGGTGGTGCAGGCGAAAACGACAAGCAGACCCACGCACAATCCATCCAGCAGACAATCTGCATCTTACATATTGTACTGTACTGTACAGTACATACAGTACACTACGCGTCCTCGAGAGGATAGATCGCCGACTGCCGGCCTTGGCCCTCCTTGTTTCCCTCGACTTTGCAACATGGACCCCACGGAGTATTTGTCAGCCTGCCTCAGCACGTAAGGGCGCCGGTGACGGGAAGAGGGGAACTTTTAATCAGATGCTATGTATTATGTTCACGTCAATCGCAGCTGAAGATACTTCCGAGTCTCAGGACCGGCGGGAATACTCTCTTACGTCACTTCTGTGTCCTTTCAAGAACACATGCATGCTCGTGACGGGTGCTGGCCCTATATCACGGCGATCATATTGCACGTCGGTGGTGCTCCCGCGACCTCTAAGCCATCCCGACGAAGCTGACCACACCTCCGCCCACGGCCGTTTGTTGGTTGTTCAGGAGGTCCGGCCAAGGGGGGCCACATCTTGCCATCGGGCGAAGGGGCTGCGAATGGGATCTGGGGAGTGAGAAGACAGCAGAGGATTGCGCGTGTGGTGGCTTTGAAGAACGCCGCTCGGGTGCTTCGGCGTGTTCTTTCGGGGTTGCACAGACCAACGGCACACGTAGCGGGCGTTCGTTCGTCTGCGGTCGCCACCCGTGCAGATGTGGTTACGCGGTGGGGTGAGGGCTTGGGGGGGATATGCTCATTGCGGGCGGCTTGTGCATCATATAGGAAGACGAGATCTGCTGGGATCGAGGTTTGGGGTCTCGAAATGGGGTGAACTGTACTGTAGTTTGCTGGGTGATCTACCGGATGCTGACGATGGAGGGAGTATGTGAATGAAGAATGCTAGAGAATTCTTCATATCTGTGAATAGAGACATAATGGTGGTTTGCTCTGTTCCGCCCACACACCCACACCCCGCTGGATTCGGCTCTTCAACACCCCAATTTCCACCAAAACAGGATTTCGTAAATCGTCCCCGAGCTACAGACAAACACCTTGGCCTCCTTTTTCTTCTGCATTTCTTGTCGGCGATCACTCCTGTACACCCGCTCTCTCTCCAAAATTTCATGCATTAGGCTGCATCCTTATTGGCCTTGAGCCGAGCCGGCTGCATGTTCAGTTCAGCTCATGTTGTCGAGGCCGAGCTAGCTGGGCCCTACAGGGTTAACGGAGTTTCTTTTTTCTTTTTCTTTTTCTTATTTTTCTCTTGAAACACTCACACGCCTCCACGTCACACACACTCACACCTCTGCTGAGAGGAGTGATGTGTCTGAGAGGGAGGAAGACTATGTAGAGAGAGTATACTGTCCACACAAACCGTCTATAGCTAGAATGTCTGTATATGTGTGTGTGTGTGTGGTCAGCTCGGCAGTACACCTATGGGATAAAGGAATGTTATCGTGCAGCTACTGTACATACACCAGCAAGCGGGATATAAGCCACAAGGGAGATAGGAGAGAGGACAAAAGGAGTACAACAGCGAGCGAAGACAGGGTCTAGCATGTCTAAGATCTCCACATCTAACAGGTCGAGATAGACATGTTGAAAAAGCATGTTCCATGTTCCGGTTCTGGTCTTGGGGGGTGTGTGTGTTTGACTTGCTTCCTTTTGCTGCTTTCTTTTGCTGGGTTAAAATGTCCAGTACTGTACCGTACAGCCCTCCAGCACACACACCCACGCAGATGCGCTGGCAGCCTAGGCCGGGGCACCAGCATTTCAGGTGAAATGGCTTGCATATGTATTGGCTTCTGCTTCCTTTCGGACCACACCTGGACCTGCTGCTCGGCGTGGAGAGGGAATGTAACATCGTGAGATCTGGGAGAGTGGTGTCTGTGTGTCATGTCTAGATTCGCATCAGGCCTGTTGTTATTTTGATAGAGCAAGCAAAGCAGGCATGGCTGCTATCCTCACCCCATACTTGCATCCCTGACTCTCCTGCTACGTGCTTCACAGCACAAGGATCCCCTGTTGAAGACTTCCAATAGTGTTCTGGACAATTTGCTTTGGCCTGGCTAAAACAGACAAACGCGAGACGTCACTCTGGAGTCCGTGGCTGGGGATGGGTAGTAGTGTACTGTACAGTACTGTACAGTACAGTACTGTAGTTTCCCTTATACACACTCTCTCTGGATGTGGTTAGGTTTTCTTGCGGTGGCCAACTTAGGGAGATCATGGTGGCATCATTGGGACATGACAGGAAAACAGGAGCTCAACGCAGTGCTTTTCGAGACAAACATGGCCCGTTGTGCCGAGGACTAGTACCTAAAGGACACACTACAAATGAGGAGCGGACACGACGAGGCACTATTTGGGTGTTTTCCCCTCATTCCCCCGGAGCATGCGACATGATAGTCCTTGTGTGGGACTTGAAACTGGAGCCATAGACCCGTTCGGGAGAGAGCTTGTGCGAGTGATTCTTGGAAGAGGCTGTGAAGGAGTTGTAAGGGGAGAGAGAGAGAGAGAGAGAGAGAGAGAGAGAGAGAGAGAACCGGACGGAGACACAAAGGGGCAGAAGAGAGAGTGTGTGAAGGCGTATATGGATGGTGATTAGAGAGAGACTACTGTATGCACATACAATAGAGTCTCTCGGGTGAAGACGTGTGGCATAATGTGGCATAGTGTGGTATATGTGCAAGTGCCCTTCGTTCATCCGGCATCCCCTAGCCCGGGACAACTCCCATGCTGACCCGGTTCCTGCCTCTGTCTCTCTCTCTCTCCCCCCATTTCTTTGCACTGCTTTTCCCTCTTCCATGCCGCTAGACGAGCGGAGAGGGGGAGGGGGGCTTTCTGGAGCCTAAGCCTCTCTCCCACCTCTCGTTCCCTACCGTGTTTGCCGATCATCTCTGATTCGGGCGGGCCGACGACGGTTCTGCTTCTGGAATCACGAGGGCCTGCTGTTCTCCCCCTATCGCATCCTGGAGTCGTTGTCTTCTGGGGAGCTGTTCCCTGCTGCTGATTGTACCGGTTCCCTGCTCACCGGTTTGTCGTTTCTCCTGGAGATTCCACTGCACCGTGGCCCGTCTTGTCCCTGGAGGGCCGGCAACCTGAAGACCCCCAAAAAGGACAGCAGAAAGAAAACAACGGCCGTCTTCCGCTTTGAGTGTGTTGAAACCAGTGTTTTCACGACCTACCGGCTGGGAGAGGCTCCCACACACAGGTGTTGTTGCGGACCGCAGAGGAGAAAAAGGAAAACGGGGGATCTCGCTTATATCTGCTACTTTAACGCCGTTCACAACCAGACCACTACCCATTCTATTTTATTCTATTCTATTTTATTTTATTTCATTTTTCCTGGCTACAGCATTAATTTCATCCGTTCTGGTTAGGTGGTGCCGAAGCTTTGTCACCATTACCTCTTCCCGTGGCCGCCAACTTCGTGGTGTGTCTCCAATATACAAAACAGCAAAAGTGGCATATTCGTTTATGAGTCTGTCTTGGGTGTTTGGCCTCGGCATATATCCCATCTGTCTATCTATATATCTTCCTTTTTCTCTTCTGGAGCTCGGACTGGATCGTGGTTACATACCTCTTCCATCCTCTCTACGTTTCCCCCCCCCTCTCTCTCTCTCCTTCTTCCTTGCTCTTCCTCCGTTTCGCCACACATCTCCAACTGCCTTGTCTCCCCCATTGCCGTCTTCCCTTTGGCTCTGGAGGATACACACGTACACTCGCTCCGTGAATGCATGTGTCTATGTGTGTTCCCCCGTTATGGTGTTGTCGGGCAGCCAGTGTTGTGTTGTACGTGCAACCGGTCGTTCGCTCGTGTTCCCACTGACTGTCGCCCGTCCCCCCAAGAACAGCAAGAAGAAAAAGAAAAAAGCCGCCGTCTGAGCGAGAGACACACGTTACGCTCCAGAACACCCCCGCCTCCCCTCGCTCGCGCTGTGCAACGTCGGCTTGTCTCCAATCCGGGCCTGCCATGTCACAGCCTCTCTGGGACGTGGGCTCCGACTACTGTGCGCCGGCGGCCGACGACCCCCAGTCAACTCGCAGTCCCAGAGCCGCCGCCGACCTCGCCGGACACGCCAGAGGAGCCAGGACAAACCGCTCCCGCCACCGGACCACCAGCAGCAGCGCCAGCAGCGGCATAACCTCCACCAACGCCGGCCCCAGCGGCCCCAGCTCGACCAGTGCAGCCAGCAGCGGCTCCAGCACGCCGACCGCCGTCCCCGACGCTTCGCGCCGCCTCAAGTGGAATCCCGTGCTTGTGTCGGTGGTGAAGGCGCCGCGGCCGTATAACCGACGGGCGGCTGCAGCCGGCACGCCTGCCTCGACCGCCGCCGAACTCGCCATGCCCACGCCGTCCACAACTACGTCGCCCGTCTCACCGCCATTTGACCAGCCCTCGACCGCCGGCTCTCCGCTGTACCACACCGCCGCCATGGCAGCCATCACCACCAGCACCACCACCACTACCCCCACCACCACGCCGACCCGCCCGTCGCCCCGCTACCTGAACCCTGAACTGGCGAGTCCCCCGGCGACCGGTGCGGCATTAGCAGCGCGTGCGGGGCGCAGCGACCACGGCCGCCGGAACCTGGACCTGCTGCCCAACATCCCGATTACCCGCGGCGAGTGGAGCCCGCCGGGCAGTCTGACGCAGGCGCCGCGCGGGTCGGAGCCGTTCACCATCGACATCCTGCCGCCGCCGACCAGCCAGTCGCTGCCCCCGCTGAGCGGGCTTCGGCGGGACAATGCCCCTGAGCCGATCATGGCCCAGGGTGCGTTGCGTGGACACCGCCAGTTTGATGGTTTGGCCGTGGATCGGCGGGCGTGGGATGCTCAACACGGCAGCCAGGATCCCAGGCCCGGAAGTGGCTCGACGCAGTTTCCGGACCAAGCACGACATCCAGACCTGAGCCCCCGATCACACCGCCACGATGCCCGTCTGCGTGGACCTGACGGGATGTACCCTGGTAGTCGGATGCCCGAGCCCCCTTCAGACTGGGACGTTACCAGAGGAACAAACCACCCGTACAGTACCAGAGGATACGACGACCCCAGAAGCTCCTACAACGAAACTCGGAGAGCCAGTTCTCGAGCAGATAGCCAGCGAGATATGGACGGCCACCGGATTTCTGGAGGAGGAGGACGCATACACGCAGGCATCCCCGTCCGGACTTCCCGGAGATATGATGACGACAGCAGCAGCCGGGATCCCAGGGGCACGCACTTCATGGGCCACGACAGCGCCACTCACATCGCACCGTCCCAGTCGCATTCCTCGCTACAGCGGCCGCAAGGACCCCAGCACCAGCACCAAGCATACGATCCCCGGTACGGCCAACACACCTACAGCTACAACTACGCCCCAGGCCGCAACATCGACACCCACCAGCGGTCCGCCCAGGACTACGACTACACCGGGCAGCATGCACCGCACTTCACAAATCCGCCGGCAGACCGCCACGGAGCACGCGGGAGTCGGACAGCTTCTGGCCCGGATCCGGGCTACTCGAGTCGCCACGACGACGGCGCGGGCCGTGCTCACGCCGGCCACCGGGATGATGGGCCGTTCCGCGGGCCACCACAGCACTCTTACGGCGCGCTGCCGTACACGACGCACCACAGGCCGGGCAGCGGGGGCAGTGGCGGGTCCGAGGAGTACAATGCTGGTCACACGCAGAGCTACGGAGATATGCTGAACAGCGACTAGCGCACGCGTCACCAAGACTTCAGCTCACACAGTCTGGACGTTCGAATCCCGGTCCCATCACCCCATGGAGACGGCGTGTGTGACGGTGGCGTGAGCATCTCTCTGGCCTTCGGGGACTCCCCGAGGGCTAGGAGCAACGCGGCAGGGAGTTCATCTAACGACATTTCACTTCGATAGTATTAACAGGGCCGGTTATTGGGTGGCACGGGAGGGTAATGAGAGGTTCACTTCTCGTCACCCGATCCTGGCGGATCCGGGAGATGGCTTCTTGCAGATCCAGAACGAGTACACGATGTTGTCTTTTCTGTTTCCCTTCTGTTTCCCTTCTGTTTCCCGTCTGTTTCCCTTCTGTTTTATCTACAAGCGCAGGCATGGATGGCACTGATTATCCTTTTTGTTTTCCTTTTTTTAACGAACCGAACTTGAACTCTTTTGATGGATATAGACCACGCATACGACACTGGGCATTATTAGAACAACACCACAAAAATGGCAGACTCTGCATTAGCCTGATAGCTGAATTCCCTGGGAAGCAAAAAGAAATTAATGGATTGTCTCTTGGTCTTTTTTTTTCTCGCTGTCTATGGAGGTGGAAGTCATTAGCAGCTGGAGATATAGCTGGGCCGACTTCGCCGATCCATTGTGAGATGTGAGCGCTCCAGATGTCGGAAATCCCGGGAACGAGCGAATTCCCCAGTCCATCCTGGTTGTGCGTAGCAATGTCCAGCATGCAGGAGTCAATATACGGTGTGATAGAGTCAGGACGTGCGTGCACCGGGACTCTTCTCGTCTCGTCGAAATCTGCCAGCATCCGTCCGTCGATAAGGTGTTGCGTGCATATAACGGAGGGGCCCAGTCTCTCTCAGCCTTCTTTTTCCCTCCCTGCTTGACAGATGCCACCACCACCACGCCATACCTACATACATATACTTACACCGTACATAGGCACGGTTGCATGTACCCTAATTCAAACACAACAAACAGAAGCGAGCAGAAAATCCAGAGTTGTCAACGCCCATTGCTAAGCCGGAGAAAGACGAAGTAGTCGGATTTATCTGCACTCTGTCCAAGCTGGGTGCGGAGCATGGACCAATCAGTCTTTGCTTTCTGCCGGTGTTCCTTTGTCTTCGGGCACTCAGGCCATGGGCAATGCCCGACCGGTGTTTGCAGGAGGGGGAGGGAAGACGTGTGGGTGTGTTTGCTGCTCCTGGTCGGCCTGAGTATCTTCCGTATATGGTATGGATTGCATATAACTGGAAAATCCTCGTGGAGGGGGGTGGGGGGTGTTCAACTCGTGATGCCACTCCCTCATCACCACCGCAGAGAGTCACTCCGTATATACTCGATAGCATGGCAGGATACAACATCCATAACGGGACACTTCGTCCTTTCTGAGAACCCCTCTTATCCACCCTTCATGTCCGTTCCTATTAGCTGGATGTACGAGGTCTACGAAAGGAGTGTCTCTGCTTCCTTTTTCCGGCGCCCCATCACGGGTCCAGACATGGCCAAACACCGCAGCAAATGGGCAGAACAAAGCAAATCCTGCATCCAGTAGCCCAAAAGGACAGCGAAGTGCATGTTCCAACCCTCGTCGGCCGATGATGCGAGGCTAGCGCCCAACCAAAGGATGAGAGAAAAACCTTATACTTAGACAGGCTTGGTGTGCATTTTGTAGTTCCTTTTTTCCTTTTTTCCTGCTTTCTTATTGTTCTTTCTTGCTCCTTGCGCCATTCCCAAGCTTTGCTTTCGCCGCATCGTGAGAATTCTGGCGCCTCCCGCGGGTGAGCTGGAAAAATACCAGAATCCGGACTGGGCGGGCAACAGTAGCTAGAAGGAGACGAGAGGCTAGACCGGACGTTTCTTTTTCTTTCTTTCTTCACATAACGAACGGGCTTTCCCGAAAGGACGGTCAAGACGGGAAGCCGGAGTTGGCGAAAGCACACCAGGATAACCACTGAGACGTCGTCAGATGGAACACTCCAGAGAAGGCGGTGAGGAGGGAATCGCAAACCAGGGCAGCACTGTGACACCAGCCAAGGCCAGCTGTCCCGCACCACACCGAGCTACAAACACAGTTAGAGATTGTCATCCCCGGACATCCTGGCCTCAGGCTCCAACCAGCCCAGCAGCGTCAGAGCGTCGGCAAGTGCCGTTGGCTGGGGGCGGAGGGCAGAGCAGCAGGGAAGACCGGTCAGCAAACGCCAGACATCCGCGTTGGGATCGAGGTGCATATCAAAGTGCAGTGCATTGCATATGACCAGGGCTAGAGGCACCAGCAAGCAAGCGCGTGATAGCCAGCCAGGTTCGTGTTTGTCAGACGGCGAGAGTGGTGTTTGCCGCGGTGGACGTAAGAATGTTGCTGAAATGACACAGGTATGAGGGCAAGGAGGTGTATTTGCCAGGCATGGACGCGGGATCTTCAAAATACCACCTACTCCAGACGTATGTACTCTGTGTATGCACGCACATTCTCAAGATAGTGGTCCCGCAGACGTCGACTAGCACCCTGGGCTCAACCGCTGACCGATGCCCACCTCCTTTCCTCTTCAGCCCGGAATGCACCACGAAGCAAGAAGAAAGCGACCCACCCGTGCAGTATGCGCGAAGATATGTGATTATCACCCTACCGTCTGCGGCGAGCCGGGCACTCATATCAGCCATGTCCTGTTCGAGCTTCTTGGTTCTCTCGACGCCTGCCGCCTTGATCTGGGCGATCTCTGCCTGGGTTCTCTTCATGTCGTCGTCGAGGCGGGCGACAAGCTTCAGTGTCTATGGCTCCTGGACTCGTTCAACCGGAGGGCCGACCCCGGTCTTCCGTGCGCTGACTACGGCGGCCAGAGGAGAATCAGCGGTGGTGGGGGAGGTTGTGTCGTCGATGATGGCTAGGAAAGACGGATGCAGAACCGGGTTAGTTAGAGCAAGTGGAAAAGATATCAGATTGAGGAGCTAGCCGGTGTTCTCACAGTTAACTGCTGCTCCGCCACAAAGTCTTAAGTGTAACCCCCGGATATGAAGCCATTTTAGAAAGGCACCACAGTTACTGGTATAGACCTCTTGGCCTTCGGCACAAGGCGTCAGCAACATTGGACATGTGCTGGTTATGCTGCTGCCATGCTCTCAAGTCAGCCTAGAAATAGAAGAAGAGAAAATATCACTCTATTTACATATTCCAGGAAGACAAAAGGACAGGCAGGGATTATGAACATTTATTATTCACTCCATCCTGGCCTTGGTTTCCATGATTGTTATTGGAGAGGCTTCTCTAACATCAGGACGATGAGAGAAAAATAGAGTATAAAGAGCGAGGAGATTCTTAAGATAGCTTTATTATCTATTTCTCTTACTGCTGATTCAGAATACAAGGCTACAGATTTACTGATATTCTGAGGGTTTATTATCAAATAGTCGTATCAGCAAGTTTAAGGTTGCAAAAGTGTCTCTTGATATTTGCAAGAACAGGAGGCTGTAAGTTTATATCTCTAGGGTTCCTTATCAGATTTAAGCTAGCAGAAGGCAGGCCACCAGTGCCTCTAACCCTAGTTGTCCTAAGACACTTGCCTTGGTGCTATTTTGAAGAGAAAATACTGTAGTTGCATCAAGGGTTCGTAAGTACCAGTCCGCCGTGTTCTGGCTATAGAGTACAAGTGCAGCATCAGTCCTGGCTGAACTCCCGTGGTGTCTAGGCCGTTTCGACGGCTCTGGAGACTTTCCATGACCTGAGAGCGAGGCTCCCTGCATTCTTACTGCCGGGAGTGCTGCTCAGTGCTCAGACGTGCTGTAAGGACGACTGGTATCTTCCACTATTTCCCATCCCGGGCAAGGCTGGACAAGGGCAGCCGGAGGACGAAGCGTCCTTCGCTTAACCATACTTTGAATGGAGTGGTGCATGATGCACGACCAGCAGGACAGCGGGTGGAGGAAGGGGTGTCTAGTAGCCACCCAGGCACACACTACTGTACAGGCTCACGTATACGGAGTCATGCATGAACAGTGCAGTATGGGTATAGGACCCATGTACGAGGGGGATACGGATGTGGCATCTGTGCAAGTCCGGTCCGTGTACATACGGCGTAAGCAAGTCCCGGTGAACATATGTTCATAGGCACAGCATTGTAATCCTTAGCAAAGGGAGGGACACCGGGTGAACAGCGCCCTGTCCTGGCGTCTTCCTGCTGGCGTTGTCGTGGAGCACATCCACAGCTCGGGAGTTGGCGAAGCCCAGACTATTTGCAGCGCGTTTCGGGCCGGGTCTACGGCTATCATACGTGGCCATCCATGGGCAAGCCGGTGGAGAGAGAGCGAGAGAAGGACGGAGAGGCGGAGAGGCGGAGAGAGAGAGATCAGGAGGTCTCCATATCGCTCTCGTCGCTATCCCAGGCAAGGCGTGGTATCTAGGCCCGGCCCACATTCTAGAAGGAATAGGCGTTCATGACGTTTACCCGCATTCCAGCAGCTGTCTCTACATACAGAGAGGGTGTGTCTACACTATCTGCCGGTGTGTCGGAAGTGGGCAGGTCGTTCGGATGGACATGGATGGTTAGGGTTGGCGCCGTTTTGCGGCCACAGCCCGTGTCATAGTCCCCAGGTGAGGGCATCACGGGCCCGGCAGGACTCTTGAAGCCGATCTTTCTTTGTCTCTCTCTTGATCCGACGGAGGTGAGACGCACCTCTCCCCTCTCAAGGCATCGAATGACGTACCTACGCTTAAGCCCAGACGCACGCCGATCCCCCAAAGTCCAACACAGCCGGCACCCAACAAAGAGAACGAACCACTCTCTCTCTCTCCTCAAAGTGACTCTTTTTTTCTTCTGTTTTTTGATGCTACCTCTGGCTGCATGCACCGTGCATCCACAGCCCGGTCTATTCCATGTTCGTGCATGACGGCTGGCGGGACGGTCGAGCTCCCAAGACGCAGTTTAAACCCTTTCAGACGACGCTCGCATCCTCCCAGCACACACACAGACACACACACGCGCCTCTGCTGCTCTGTTCCCTGCGTGCATGCCGCACACAGGCTGCATGAGAATGCGGGCGGCAGCAGTTAGTTGGCCTTCCTTCTTCCCATGCAGGCCTGTCCCGTGAGGGATGATGCCGTGGACTGCGTGGTGGATCACATCACCGTATCTTTTTTTCTTTGTCTATGATACGGGGCCACTTAGCTCCTGGGACTCCTGCGGCTACATGTCTGGGGCCCGATAAGGATTCTCGTGGTCTTCGAGCGGTCGTTCGTGGTGAACGCAGGCCTGGTTTGAGGGAACAACTTGGCGGCGATAAAGCATGAATCAGGGAGACTTGCACACGTCCAGGATACCCGCCGTTCCCGACCATATTCCACAATCACAATCACAGCCTTAGAAAAATAGAGTCTTTAACTGATAGCGCCAAAAAAGACCCAGGTTGCATGGGTTTCAGCGGTTTCGTATTTGCGAACAAGACCTCGACAAAAGACGAAAACAAGAACTGCTAAAAACTGGCCCAGCAAACAAATCCATGCCGAAGTCAAGAAAGAAGAAACAATTTATAACCAGCAGCAAAAAGCAAAAAGTATCAAAACTCCCCCGGGAAGATACCAAAAAAAGCGAGAAAAACAAATCAAGCAGAAATGACTTGGGCGTGAGGCTTTCATTGATCATTGAAAACAGGCAGAGGGATGGGGGGAAAAGGGGGGAGACAGTAAAACAAGCAAGAAAAAGAAAAGAACCAGCTGAACCGACGAAGAAAGTCAACGAAAGGGGGAAACGGCAGGGTGTCGGGGAATGAATCTCTCTCAGAAAGATCCGAGGACGAATGAGCCGGGGGGAGATTAAATAGCAGTACTTTGGGGGGGAATAAGAAATAATAAGGGGAAAAAAAGAAAGAAAAAGAAAAAAAAACCACAACGAAAAACAGGCAGATCTAGAGCAAGAAGAGAGAAAATCACACACGACCGGAACACACAACTGTGAAGGAGAGCCAAAACCCCGAAACAAAAATCCCGTATCCACGGATTCAAGGACGCTTTCAATCGACGGCTGTGCCGCAGATCCCGCAGTGCCGTCCGGGCGTGACCCAGATTTCCTTGCCATCTTCCAGGCATTTGGGGCAGCGTTTACCCGGCACGTTTCCCTGTGTACGATACCGCAGGTGGCAGAAGTTTGGGTCAGTCAAACGGGAGTCCTTGGTGGGTTGCAGGGCCTCTGTGTTGGGGGTTTTCTCTTTTTTTTTTTTTTGTTTTTTCTTCTGGGCGGCAAACGGGGGATGGGGGATGTGTCTGTATGGGCGATTTTTTGTTTTCTTGTAATTTGCGTAGGGCTGGGAATGCTGGAAAGGATTGTTTGGAGGGGGGTGGGACGGCGAGGGGAGATGGAATGAGGCGAGATGTGTCAAGTGACGGGAAACGGAATTGGCAATTGACGAAGCAAACACGCCGGGGATCATCAGAGGGGGCAGATTTCCAAATCCTCCGGCCTTGACTTCTTCATTTTCTTCTGGGGATTGTCTTCGCAGCAACCAGAACAGGACAGGGAACTTACATGGTTCACGGGCTTGGGCTCGGGCGCCTTCTTGGAGTGGTCTGGAGAAGCCATGTCTGGGTCTGGAGATCTTTGCAGGATGAGGGTTGTCGTCGGGACTGTGTCGATGGTTGGGCTCGCGTGGTAAGATCCGCTGGGGGGGAGGAGATGTGAGGTGAAGGTTCAGGGATAAACGGTGGAGAGAGTGGCAGGATGATTATGGGGGAGGCGTGGCTGAAGATGAGAGAGGCAGTGGGGATAGAGTAGAGTAGACAGGAAGTGTCTGGGTATCAAAGAAGGAAGATGGATGAAGAGGAGGAAAAGAGTGAGAAGAGAAGAAGAGAGAAGATGGAGACAGAAACGAGAGCTAAGGGAACACACGAGATATATATGGTTGGAGACAGACAGACAAACGCACACACACACACACACACGGCAAACGACAATAGCAAGGACCGAGTTGCATGTATGTAGGTTAGGGTAGTATGTCAGTCTCCATGCATCCCTCCCTCCCTCTCCCTCTCTCTCTCTCTCTCTCTCTCCCTCTCCCTCTCTCTCTCTCTCTCTCTCTCTCTCTCTCTCTCTCTCTCTCTCTCTCTCTCTCTCTCTCTCTCTCTCTCTCTCTCTCTCTCTCTTCTTTCCTCGCTCTCTGCGTCTCACTCCCCGGAAAATCCAGATCGACGGGACAAGCCTCAGGTCTTATGCTGGCTTGTTCAGGTTGGGTCCGCGGCCCTGTTCCCTACACGACATGCACTGCACCCCACCCATACAATAAAAAAAGATGATAGGAGCAGAATGATAAAAGAACCAAGGCCCTACCAGAAAAGTAAATTATGGAGCCCGATATAATATGTAGGGTAAGGTGTCTATCTCAATTAAAGAGGCTGCGTGGAATGGACACATGCAACTGGACACTTTTACGGTATACCACTGGTCTGGGATTTGAGAATTGGATTTTATTGTATTTCCCTCTTTCGGGGCCGTGAAGTCCTGCTTTAGCCTCAGACCCCCTCCACCATCAGAAGTGGGAGGAGAGAGGGCTTGGGAACACGCCTGCGCTCAACCTACACGCCACCCCCCTTCTCTGCTCTCTTTCTCACCACTCACCTTGCGGTCCACACAGATCCGGAGTGTACATAGTATGTACCACTACTGTTGTAGGTGAGGTTTTGTCTGTAAGGAATGGGTGTGCTCCGTGTAATAGAGTACCACTGCCACATGTCTCTCTCCCCCCAGGAGCATCCATCCCACAGGCAAACAGCCGGTCGGTGCTTGACTCCGGGTCAGGATCTATTGAGCTAGACCGCTCCGCAAAGCTACACACATACACACAAACAGACCTCGCTCACAACTCAGCTTGTTTGTTTGTCTAGGTGTGTGTGCGTGTGTGTGTGTGTATGCGTTGTCGTTTTGTCTCGGCCGCCCGCCCTGTCTCGCTCTTGTACGACGGATACTAGTGAGAAGCCGTCCGCAGATGCCCTCCCCTCCCCCCCCCCTCCCCTCCGGTGTCCGTTTGATTCTCGTCTCCTCTCACATCTGCCCCTCCTTCCGGGACTAAGCCCTATCCAGATGCATTCTTCCGTTGGGAGAAGAGCAGGATCACTCGGCGGGGGGGTGGGCAAGCAGCAGCAGTGAATGAGGGGAACCAGCGAGTCCTGCGGAAGAGGTGGCGATGTGGTTACTTCAAGCGGGAGAAGTGTGTGTGTACCGTACACATACAGTATATCAGCAAGTTGGGGTGTAACCGGCCAGCGCGGAACCGTCGTGAGAACTCCCCGGCATGGCTGGCCGCCTCTCGTTCTCCGCTGTGCTGGCTTCAAGCGGCTTGCCGTCACCACCGGGTGTATGTGCGTTCCATGGGCCTCTAACTCGGCCGGGAGAGCGAGAAAACGCTTCTCATGCTTCCTCTCAAGATCCGGAAATGTCTACGCCTCGTTTTCTCCTATCTGCCACACGAGATTCTCACGTACATACAGACATCCCGACTCTGGGAATAGGGGCACATACATTCCAGCTCGACTCATGACACCAAACAAGCCACATCCTCTGCTAGCTACATTTCTCTTCTAACCGATTATCCGTCCATCCATGGTCCGCCACCGTGGACAGCCACGCCCAGTATCAGATGCGTTAGACGTCTGTGTGTCTCGATCTGCCCACGACGCCGTGTCTCTTCTCATATGGGGTCTCTTTCTTTTTCTTTCTCTCATGCCCGCACGCTTCAGTCGGTGAATATTGTCTGTCACAATTCATGTCTGGACCTCCTGTCATATCTCCTTTTTTCTTCTTTTTTTCGGGGTCTTGGCTGTTGATGGTGCGAATCCTCTTTTGTCTCCTCATCTTATCGTATTCTTTCTTGTGTTCCCCCCCCCAACTGCCAATCAATTCTAGCAGACCACTTCCCCTGGTCCTCTCGCGCTGACCACTTGTGATCTAGTACAGGTTCCGCGTACGGGACACGCATTATGGATGGGAGAGGAAAAAGGAACGAAAAGAAACGATGGCTTACGTGCGGGCGCGCGCGGGCTCAGATAGGTGACGGTCCAAGGCTCTCCAAGATGGCTACAAGGCAACCTGAAATCCCGAAAAAGTGATACATCACGCCTGTGCGTTTGGGTCTCTCTCTCTCCCTCTGCGTGTGTGTGTTTTGTATTCCTTTTTTCTCGCTCTTTCTCCTTTTCCTCCGTCCGTCTCCCCATCTCAAATCCGCCGCCGCCGTCTGTCATATTTTCGCAGACTCACCGGTCTCCTCTTACACAGGGAGTCGTGCCTGCGAGGTCCCGTTGTGTTTTTTCAGCCTTTATCTGGGTCCAGCAGCATTTACCGAATGCGACCCTGACATGGTTCCTAGGGTGGTGTCGTCGCCCTGCAGTGGATTTTACGCTCACAGCTGGTGCAGCGTCGTATATCGTACAATGCTACTGTAATGGGCCGCATCCTCTCTGACTCTCTCTCTGTCTCTCTCTCTTTCAGCCCCCGGCTCTTCAGGCCCTGTCCCCTTCTGGCCGTGCCCTGACCTGGTCAATTTCCTGCAGTTTGTCGCGCGGTGTCGGGGGCAGAGCTAAAACTAGCTGGGCGGGCTGAACCACACACACACACACACCACCCCCCCAGCAAAGGCCAGCGTCTTCTGAGTTCCTGTTTTTGCGTTTCTCTGGTACTGATCGCCTCCATGACCTCGGATTTGACGTTACAACGGGGGAATAAATTAAGAGGGCAAAAAGAAGATGCAAGGAACTGGGCTCGACCGATTTTATCGCGACGGAGGTACGGAGGTAAAAGGTGATATGACACACACGCGGACTGAACATTCAGCCAATCTGTTTCGACCCACGCCAAGGTTGTTCTCCTGTCACTTTTTACATTCTTCTTCTTCTCATCTTTTCTTTATCATTGTATTTTTCGTCAGCACCAGAGGATTCGGGGAAACATGCCGATACCGCCCCAAGAAAATGTAGAAAAGACTCTAGAGGCTGTGGCTGCTAAGGCGCAAGGTTCTATGGCCTCCTCCTGAGTTGGCGGTTTTATTTCTTTCGTTTCTCTCTCCGTCAGTGATTCGTTTTGCCAGTGTGTCTTGTCAATCTGCTGGTCATCTTACTTCTCGCGTTTGTGGTTTGTTTCTGGTGGAGAGAACTCCTGTAATTGTGCTTTTTCTTTTTGGAGACTGGGCTATCACAATCACGACTCCCGTTATCCTCGTGTCTAGACGTACTGTACGAGTGCTTACAGCATATTTCACCGGCCACAATCTCTCATCCAGATCGTGTGCCGTGTCATGCCACGGCCATCATCACCAGAATGACACCGAAATACCACGCTGCAGGCTGAACTCTCCCCACCGTGCCCCAACGCCCCAAGCTGACCCTGCTACAATCACACTCTCCACGCAGCTCGAAGAAGCCGGGACCCCGGGCAGAATAGGGAAATAAAGACGGCGGGCCTGGCCAATGAACACACCCGAAATTGGGAAACCTGGGGGGGAGGGGGGGCTTTTTATATCTATCGCCTTTTCCATTCAGCTGGCTTCAGACCTCCAGGACTACTCCGGAAACGGTCCCCCGGTACAGGTGCAAAAGCGAGCAGCATCATTTGCTGAGGGCCCGGGTTGGCGCTGGGTTCCCGGACAGGGGGGCTTATGTTGTTGACAGTCGCGGGCCTTGCTCATTTCGAAGCGTCGTGACAAGTAGCTTGCGTGAGGGTGCGGCTGCTGCGTCCATCTACGGGGTACTCATCCCACCAGGTGAAGAGAGGGTCTGTGGTTTTTCCCTCCAGTCTCCATTCTCTACGCCCAACATGCTCGGAGAAGAATCCTCTTTCCACACACTGTTTGCAGTGGCCGGAACATATGATATGCGGTTGTCAGTATACCCGTAATCTCTCCAGCAAGCTATGAGCTATGATATCTGCTACGACGCTGACAATGACAGATTCTCCAAAAGCAGAGCTTGATCACGGACCACCCAGCGGGTCTCCGTGGCAGACAATGTGAATTGTTCATGCCAATCATATCCCGGGTGTAGGGGTGTAATCCTGGCATATCACCAGCCAGCACAATTGCCACCTCCCGGGTTCAGGATTACAGTTTCCGGAGACCTCCAGAAGTTCACTCAAGGATTGTGGGGAGTGGATTTCTGTTCTCAGCTCGGCTCCTGGTTGTATGTGAGAGCTGGTGCTGTCTTCAAGAACCTGGGAGCTGGGTCATGCTGCTGCTTCGTGGATGATGGGATGAGACGCGGGCCTGTCGGGACGAGCTTCACTGTAAGCCCTTCACTTGCAGCACGATGTTGCCAGTCCAAGAATTGCACCCACGGGTTTCAAAATCCGAGAAAAAAGTAAATAATTATAAAAGAAATTTCAGGAAAAACGACTCCCAACCGTCTGGTTCTGCACTCAAAAATAGTTTCCAGTTCCCTCCCTCCCCTTTCCCCGGGTCAGGGACCCGAAATCACTGAAGAGCGAAAGACGCGGACGCACCAAGATATGCGGGAACAGGGGAGGCTCCACCAGCCAGCTTCCGAAGCGCACCCAACCAGCCGGGAGCGAAAGGGAGACAACAAAAGGAGGGACGAAGATCAGAAGGGGCAGATTACAGGTATTTGCGGGTGCGAGTGATGTATTCCCCTAATCAAGGCTGCTTCTGGTCTGTTCCAGGTCCCTCTGCCATCTCACTTTGCAAGCCACATCGTCGGACCTCAAGCGACTCAGGGACAGACTTGCATCCTCGTACAAGCAGCGATGTGATCAGCTCATCCCTCTATCAGCAGTATCACCGCCCAGACCGCGTCGGGCGACAGACGTACGTCCACGGCCAGACATGATTCATGAATTGAGGTTCATGGCCAGTCCCCCCCAACTTGCAGGCCGGGGGCCCGAGCACTCCGAGCCGGGTTGCCGGGTTCTGGGCTGCTTGGTTTGCCTGCCTGCAGGTTCCTGAACACTGTGTTCCGCCTACTGTTCTCTGTCCACTTACTCGTGCCACGCCCCACTTATCTGGTTCACTCTACGAGCGCACTATCTAAAGATGGTGCTTATTAGTAATGTTGCTAACTTACTAATGTTACTAGAAACCCCGTATCTAATATTACTATATTCGAAAATAATTCCTATTTTATTTTAAAAAAATCCTTTTAGCTATAGCTACTAAACGTCGACTCTAGGAGGCTATACGCTTCTATTTAGCTAACCCTAAAATAACTATCTCGTAAGTTACGCGAGATTTCGCTATCGTTCGCTATACGCTCTCGAATCGTTTAAAGGGTATTACTCTAAAGAAAGGTCGATTAGTATAGAATACGCGCCTTTCGTAACCGGAAGAGAAAGCTCTTTACTAGTATATTAACCGATTAGAGTAAGTTAACCTTACTATACGGCGAGAGTACGTTACCGACGCTATAAATACTATCCTCCGAGCGCGGGATAGCGATAAAGATTTCGAGCCTATTAGTTCTTCTTAGACTACTCGCTTCTTAAAGCGAAATAAGTACTAGGTAGCGAAGTAGAAACGACTATAACGTAAGCGGTAAGATAACGAAAATATCGACGTTATTATAGGTTATTTTAATAGCCTTCGAGATACGATTATAAGGTATAATATTATAAGGTATAGTATTATCGATATAGATATCTAGAATATAGATAAAACGGGCTTTCGAATTGGTATCGGTAAGGATTAACTCGTTATTACGAAGAGGTTAAGAGCTTAATACCTTAGTATATCTAAGAACCGAGAGTTAGCTATAGCTATCGAGTATATATCCGCTAGTAGTACGTTTATACCTACCTTCTTAATCCTAACGGGCCGGCGTTATATAAGCGTTTAGTACGATAACGACCTTCTCGATAATAACGCGACGGTCTACCTATTAGATTTTAGTTATACTAATAACGAAATTAGCCTCTTTTAGCTTTAGTACTTCTATACGTATATATAACGTAGTCGTATTAAAGCTAAGAGTCTCTTAATTCTAGATAGCTATAGATTATACTATACGCGAGAGTTTATTAAGCTCTATTATAAGAACGATATTATACCTTTCGGTCTCCTACTATATCTAACTTATCTTCTTTAGCTATTAGATATAGTCGTTTTTTAACTATATAAACACTATTACGTAAAGGCGCTTAATCTATTAGTAAGAAACGGACTTCTTAAATTTAGGAAGTATAATTTTATCTCGATTATCGAAGACGTCCGAAAGTAAGTATTTAAATAAGAAACGATATAGAAAGCATTCTAGAAGACGGGTATCGTACCTTTTAACCCGTTATTAGTCCTTAATAAGGTTAAAGATCGGATTTTAGCTTTAAGATATACGCCTTCCCCTCTAGATACTAGTAGTAACCTACCTTCTTCTCCCTTTAGTATACCGTTAACGATACGTTAAGTTAATAAGGTAGCTTTATATTTAAATACCTTTATTAACGAAAGCGAGGCCTTAACGGAAGAGGCTATATATACTTCTTAACGGTTAATTAGAGGCGCCTAGTCTTTAGCTATAGAGGTATTATAACTTAANACTAATAAATAGGTTATAATTATAAGGCACGTATAGAGAAATATATAAAAGGGAAGCTTAAATTTTTTCTATCTTAAGATAATTCCTATAAAAGCGCGGCGGACGTCGTCCTTTTATAGGTCTTTTACTAGCTTATTAAGGCATTTATATGTATTTACTTATGTACCTAAATGCTCACCGCTGGGTAGTATCTATATGCATTGACATACGTTTGCAACGTACTGCAATGCACTCCAACCTATTGGGGATCCACATTAGACGACTCTAAAAAGAAAAAAAAAATCGGCCGATTTAAGTAGGAGGGCCTCTCGTAGCTTTAGAGGTAAGATATATCGTATAGAGAAAGAGGGATAACGATATTATAAAAGCTAGAAAAGCTCTTAAAGCTATAGAAGCTAAAGAGAAGGTATATTTTCGGAAATTTATAGAAGCTATAGCTAAGAAAGTAAGAGAACTTCAGTAGAATTATTTTTTTAAAAGGTATTATATAGAAGGGACTACTTATATACGTAGCTAGAAAGCCTAATTTTTTTAATAGTATTTTTATAGAATAAACTGTGAATTATCTTCGAATATCTTATGAATTATCTTCGATTTTTCTAGTAATATTAGTGAGTTAGTAACATTGCTGATAAGCACTATCTTTAGATGGTGCGCTCGTAGAGTGAACCAGATAAGTGGGGCGTGGCACGAGTAGTAGCTTACTGCTTCTTGCTGTATGTATCTCCTGGCTGGGAGCATTTCCCGCACCACGCCCGGGGAAGACCGTCAGAGTTAAGTGCCCAGCTTTCGCTCTCCCCTACACACCGGGACTCTTTCCTTCTTTCTCTCGTCTTCTTCCACACATTTGGAACTCGGGAGTACCGGTCAGCCCCTGATATATCACAGCTTGGCCTCGTTACCTTATCACGGGCTCCAGCTTTCAACTAGTGCGGACCACTTGAACAACCCGGGACGAGACCTGATGTGTCAACTACAGTACATATGCACCCTTTTCATGTGTCCAGTCGGCTCGGATCTTCTATTCACTCTTGTTTGTGTCCACCCTGCGTGCGAGGTCCCAGGTCCGTAGGTCAGGCTAATACGGGCTTCAGTAAGGCTGGGCGTGAGCCCGAGTTCAAGAGACCGTCTACGAGTGCCCAAGCGGCGCTGAGCTCATATCACCCGTCTTTGATGCATCCTCCTCCATGGGACTCACCCCTTTCCAGGCTTCCCGACCACTCATGGCGATGTATCCCTTATCTCCCCTCTCGGTCCCACGTCAGTCTCCATCTGCACCACCTCGTATCAACTCATCGCCGTGGGTGGTTTTCTAGGCGCTCCCCTTAGGCTAGGTTGTCCGCAGAGAACGAACGAGCGAACGCATTATCCGTGCACCCGTAGCGTGCAGAGCCCCCTCCATCGCCCGTCCTCCAATAGCGGCGTGCACATGGCTGCATCTCCCCAAGGGCCTGATATCAGCCTGCACACTCCCGTAGCCAAAGACACAAAAGAATCGTGGATCCACGCCGCTGGCCGCGCCCGCCACAGTGGAATCGGGAGGCAGGCTAGTCCGGCTAGTTGCTCTTCGCCTACCACTGCAGACTATGCAAACATGGCACCAGTGTCTTGATGCCTCTTCTGGGAAGGCTTCTTTCGCTGGGGAGAAAAGAAAATGGAACTTGGGGAAAAAGGGGGTCTCTCTTCCTGTGAACCACCCCCCGGCCTTGGGTTTCTTTCTCTATATGGATCCGACGGAATGGATAAACGAACCCAACGCTGAGGAACGGCCGTCGGTCAGCCTGGCAAACCACCCCTCCCAGAAGCATGGAAGAAGGGTCTGGGTTGGTGGGCATATCTCCAGCCAGTGAGAGTGAGCGAGGGTGGTGAGGTGAACAACTGTTCTGTACAGCAGGTGATTAGCCCTCCATGTCTTTAGAGAAGAGGGGGCCCTTTTCGGTGGCTAGCTGGGACACATCGTTCAAGTACAGTACATGCCCTGGAGGCACCGAAACTGGGTCGTTGATACGGCTGGCTGCCTTCGTCCCTGGCACTGAAGAAACGTGGCATGACGGTAGCGAGAGGGAGAGGCCGGCATACAGAAGACTCTGGGCCTGGCAGCGTGTTTCTCCGGAGCATGTTCCCAGCCAGCCAGACAGCCTGGGGCTGTGTATCCACACACTCCTCGCAGCCTGTTCGTCAAGGCATCGCCGGGCGCCCTCTCGGGCCTTCTCGCTGTCGATGCAGACGCTCTCAACATGCAGTCTGGCACATTCCGAGTGCCGACACGTTCATCACATCGCCCCAGCAGCTCTTCTCCCCAGTCACCGAAACGGCATGGATTCCGTAGGGAGCGGTCCTGCACGTCCGGCCTGGCTGGCCCCGTTCAGCTAGACACCTTCACGAAGGCGTAGCCCGTTTCGTACATACTTCCTCGCCCGCCGATCACCTAACGCCATACCGCCTACACCGACTGGCCCGCTGCTTACTCCCAGGACATGACCTCAACCCACCGTCACCAGGGCAAATCACCGGCCGATCCAGGCTCGCAGGCTTCTTCGACGAACCCCTTTCGTTTCGGGGCTTCTTCTCAAGAGGGGTGAGGGGGGGGGCAGAAGGGTCTTTTGACAAGCGGTTAGGGTCGTTGCATTATCCTTTTTGGATGCAAAAGAAAGATTGGAGGGGAGGGGGGGGGCAGCTGGATTCTTCATCCGCCCATCACATTTCGCTGTTTTTGTCCCCCACTAAATCCCCAACACCACAGCAAATCCACTTACACCACCACCCTCCACCACGAACCCTCCCAGCGTGGCTCTTCTCGTCCTGGGTTGGCCGCCCGGAGATGCTGCATCACCGGCTGTTCCAGTTTCTTTTCCTCTTTGTCAGGCTTTTGTCTGTGGTGAGTCCACCGGAAGAACCCTTTTCTCTCGAATACATGCTCTAAGCCACCCTTGTACCCTTCTGTCGGCGTTCCCGGTCTCAACCACCGGCGTTGTCCCCAGCAGTCCGCCGGCGGGGGCCAAGACAACCCCTCCATCGTGCTATTCGGGCGCGTCGTGCATAGAGTGTTCAGTAAGTCAGTCACAGACATGTCCAGCCCCCCCTAAGCTACACCCCTTCAGGCTGATATAGATGAGGTTAGCCGCGCCAAACATGTGGCTTTCGTTCAAAAAAGAAACCGACCCTAACGCCCACTCAGAAGCTGATAACGACCAGTCTGTCCCAAAGAGGAGAGGGCGTGGAGTGGGCTTCTGACTTCGTCAAAACAGTGCAGGTCAATGGCAGACCCTAACCCTAATTCCACGGGCGATATCCAAATCGGCTAGCCCAGACGAACGAAACACACCCACTCTTCAGCCTCAGAAGCACCAAGACGGCCAGAGAAAGGCCACGCCCCCCCGATCTTTCGGGCAGTTTCTCTCGCCATTGTTCTCGAGCGCGGTGCGCCCGCAGGACGAATGCGTGGCACTTTTCCTCAAGAACTCCACGGCTGGCATCACGCAAGTGAGTGGGAAACACAGAAGAGAAAATCGCACAGGAGACTCTGGAGGGGGGAGGGAACGAAGTGTGCTCAATTGGGTCTTGTTTGCACGAGAGGGCTGAGAAGAACAAAAAGGAAGTATGTACAGTACATAAGATATGTCCGGCCGATCCGACGACCGTCCCCGTTCTGTCATCCTGCGTCATCACCGCTGAAGCCCCCCAGTTCGGCTTGGAGATATGCACCGTCAATCCGCGTACATGATGGCTGAAGCACCAAACCCTCCCAGACGCGCTTCCCTCACTTTCGTTTTTTTTCTTTCTTTTTTTCTCCTTTCGTGCTTGCTTCCTCTAGCAAGTCTCCAGACGACTCGGACTACTGCACCCACTTCCATGCTTCCTTTTTTTCCATCCTCCTGCACGCCGCCCAACTGGGAAATCTGGATGCCCCTCACCGACTGGTGATGGTGATGTTTCTCGCTTCGTTTCTTTCCTGTCGTTCGTGGCTCCTCGTACGAGTTTGATACGTGTAATTCTTTTCTCATGTCCCTCTACAGTACTTAGTTCAGCTCGCCGTTTTGGTTGCCCTTCTGCGTGCATATTCCCTATCTGGGCTAGCTTTTGTGCTTTCTCCATATCTCCTTGGATGCTTCCTTTTGCTGGCTTCCTTTTTTCTTTTTTCTTTTTTGCGTCGGCATTTACACGGCGGCCAAGAAAGACCGCGCCTTGCTTTCTTTTGCTTGTTCCGTGTCGCTCGCTACTCTCGTTGACTTGCCGCCTCCTGTACCTATACCGTCTGCATTCTTTCGTAGTGTGGTTCCAGGGTCTCTGAGGCTCGTTTTGTTCAGTGCCGTGTGTTTATGCCTGCTGAGGCTCATATCAGATAGCAGGAAAAAAGCCATCTGATCTTTTTGGGAGCTGGTCCCGGCCATGTTTCCCGATTCGTTGTTTCGTGCTTCCTCTCTGCTCCTGCGGCTGGATCTCCTGCCCTTGGACCCCGTCATAACATCTGTTCGAGGCATTTTCGTCCGTCGCTCCTAATCCGGCCCTATTTGATATTCACATGGAAGTTGATCGTCCGGAAATGATACATCGAAAATACTCCGTGGAGAGTACGGCAGTACAATGCGTTTCAGCAGACTCGAACCAGGCCGCTCATGCTTCTTTGGGCCGTTTGTGGCCTGTTTGCAGGTTCATTTGTGCGTGGAGGTGCAAACTACCCCGAACAGGAAATGCCTTCAGCGACGCCTGTGCCGGCTCTCATAGGCTACTGGCGACATGAATCCGCTCGTCACCGCCAGATTCTATCACAACGCCCAGTCCAATGGAACAACACCACGGATGGAACGTCTGCCCAGCTCAATCAAGTCCACGTCCTGTCTGGGCAGTCCGCGTCACCTGGAACCCCAAAAGTGATATCTCTATATCGTGCGTCGATGGTTGAATCAATAGGCTCTCACCCAGCTTGAAGACAGCAAACGGTACTGTACGGTAGTTAGATATCCGGTGCCACGAAATTCCCGAGACATGGGCGGGCACCGAGCCGGCGGGTTGGTGTTATCCATCCACCTACAAGAGGTGGAAACGAAAGGTTATCTACCCCCCAGGAAGCTCCACGAGCTCTGCTAAGCTTGGCAGCCTCTACCGGTTGGAGTTCCTCCAGTCCTAGTATCAAGTTAGACCGTCAGAGGAGATCACCACTGGCGTCCTCTCGCTTATGGACAGCGTGACTACCCATGAATTCCAGCCTACCTCGCGCCGGAGCACGTCACAAAACCCAACAAGCTCCGTTTGGCCGCCATCCAATCCGGATAGCTACCGCACATGGGGTGTGGGAACAACGTCTATCCGCGGAAAAGGGGAGGGGGTGTGTACGGAGAATGCCCACCCGAACTGACACATTATCCTGACGGTGGAGACACCGCTGACAATGGCACCGCCCGGGAGACGGAATTTTATACTCACAAACAAACGAGAGAGACGGGCCACTAAGAAGCACTTCTTCTTCATATTCTGTACTCAAGCCATCCTTCTGCGCGAAGGAAGAAGAAAGAAAAACGCTCAAACCACCCGGTGGTCATGTTTGTAGTGTCGTGTACTGTAGAATGCGTGCGTGCCGACTGACAGTCTTCCGCCATCCACACCAGCGCGGGAAAGGGATGGATTGCCGTGAAGAGCAAACAAATGCGGATGACGGTGGTGGATGGTCAGCTCGACAAGAACAAAAAAGACGCAAGGGAACAAAAGGAAGCTTGACCCTATCCGCCTCAAGCGGCTTGTCTGCCTTCTTTTTCCGTTCCCACGCCCCCCCCGTTCGCACCCTCTCCCCTTTCCGCTCAGGATTGAAATACTGTACAGTACTGTACTGTCCACCTATCTCTATCATCCATAGGCTGTTTTGGGTGGTCAATCAGGGATTCACTTTCTCTGCACTGGCAAACAGCACAAGCGAGCGAGCTACTGGCCACGCCCGCACAAACACAAACACGTCTTCTTTCTCAATCCCCCGACCTTGGGACCGACCTGCGGTGTTTGCCACGTCGCGTGGCTAAGGGACGGGAAAGAAGTGGTGTGCCGGGGCCAAGACTAACCAATGACAGCAACAAGACAGGCACCCCTTCACGTTTGTGCTGACGACGTGTAAGTTCCAACATGAAGAAACCTGCGCAAACACCCTTTTTCCGGCGCCAGACTCGGAAAAGGAGGATTCACGAGAATGAAAATTAGCGCTAATGTGAAGATACCGCTTGTGTTTTCGGTTGTCATGCCTGAACGTGGCACTGTCCCGTGTTCTGTATGCAGATCATTGACAAGCAAATGCCGCTCTGTGAGCCAAGCCGATGCCAAAGTTGACAAAACAGGACTCTCGACCTCTGATAGGCCGCCGTTGCCACTCCCGGGTCACCCTCCGTCTGTATGAGAAGGAGTCTCCATGATGCAATCATCCAGTATCAATGAAACATTTTCTCCCACAAAGGAAACGAGAAAGGGGACGCGGGGTGTCTTACCTACCCGACCTACCTACCTCTTCAGTGTTGCACTGGCCCTTCACTGCTGACACTGGGACGCCATTTACGATCCGTCATCTTTAGCTGTTGTCGATGGGAGATATCGAAACTGGCTCCACCAAGCTCTTCCCGTCTCCTCCACCAGTTGGCTTGTTCCCTTGACAAGTCTTGGGCATGCAGGGATGGGGCGCCACTTAAATGAAAGCGTTGGAAATGATCTGCGTAGTCACATCCGAAATCCAATTGACGAGACCCGGAACCGTCAAATGTGACCCCATGACGTTTCCAGAATTAGACACTGAGCCGGAGACAATCCGGTTGATGTTCACGTCTGGGGCGGCTCTCTCCCATCAATAAGACCCGGATGTCCAGCGGGCTAAGGAAGGAGGGGGGTGCGAACCTTGAAGCTTTGAAGTAGCTATGATGTGTTTGCCATTCCACATCACATCGGAACGGGGGCGCTCGTGATCGCTTCTTTCACCGTATGCATGGCAAGTCTGACTCGCCAAACCAGCGATATCGCTTGTTTTTCCAAAATTGCTTGCAAGGGCGGTTTGATGCCGCTGCTGTTGCGAAGGCAAGTGATACATCCTGAGCAGTGAAGAGTGGTTGAGCTTAGAGTTGAGGCCGTATGCCGATCACTGCTTATTGATCCTTCGGAAGAAGGAATTAAGTTGCTAAGGATGATTTGGTGAATGATTGAGAAGGATGAATGAGAGAGCCTGTGCTTAGGGAAATGAAAGATTGATCGGGTCCTGGGTCAGGTGAACTGAACAGGTGGCTGGTAAGGAGAAATGGAAAGGGAAAGGGGAAGGGGGAGAAGTGATGGTAGTTGGAAAGTTGAATGAAGTTGAGAGAGTGTCAATTGAAAATCTGGAGGTACTGAAATAAGTGTATCCTTATATAATCGAGAAAACTCCTGGGATCAGTTGAGCAAGAATGGCCATAGCCAGTGAGAGAGAGAGAAAAGGGAGGTCCTGGAGAGTGAAGATCAGCATTTCGAAGATGGCAAATCCATCAAGAAAGGGTTCAGGAGGACCTCCTAGAGAATAGATCAGAAAGATCTGTTTGCAAAACTGCCATGAGGTCCTATACTGAATCCGCATCTCTCTCTCTGGAGTTTGAGAAAGAAAAGCCAAGCAGAGGTGACCTAGCATTCAGTATCAATCATTATCTGGAGTGAACAAGTTCCGATTGTTCAGTGTCGCATGCACCGTCGCATAGATAGGCGCTCGTAGTACTTGTTACATTCATCGTCGCATAATCAGCAGTCGTTCATGGTAGTAGTGGTAGTCGCATTGTCGTCGGTTCGTGGTTATTGTCGTAGTCATCAAGTCATTGGTATGATGCATAAAGCACAGGCTTACAGCATGTATCGTCCAAGGTGTTTGTGGGAAGGAGAAACCAGGGCTTGCAAAGGCTTGCCCTATGCAAGCAGGCAAAGTGGCGATCGGTCATCGACTCGTCATCATCGTGGGTCCTCCCACAAAAAGAAAAGAGCACAAATTGGAGATTGTTGCCAGAATGTGCAGGAGTATTTTCTTCCTCCTTACATCTCCATCCGGCCCTCCTCCGAGTCGGACTCCTCCTTCTTCACCTCGGCTCGCTTCTCCCAGTATTCGGTCAGAAGGTGCGGGGCAGCATCAAGAACCGCCTCCTCGGATTCCCAAGTGCATTCTTGTGAACCCAGCCACTGCACTAGGAATTCGCGGGGGCGGTTGTCATTCCGCTCCCCGTTAGCCCCGGAACCTGTCAATCTGGGCGCTCTGCCCGACGGCCCCTTCACCAATCGATGACGACGGATCTCAAACATGTACCACATATTCGGATGCTCGAGATGGCTTTCGCGGCCACCAACAGACTCCCAATAGGCAAAGTAGGCTTGGGGACAATCGCTCATGATAGTTTCCTCCGCCTCCCATGTCAGAATGGGCGGACTGCGTCTGGCGTCCCATTCGATCTGCAAATCGAACCGGTGCTCCATTCGCTCCGAACGTCTGTGGCTGTTGATAGCAGCAAACGGCTCTGCGACATCCGCAGTCGAGTTGACATCTCGAGACATCTTCGCTTTGGTATCTGACAGCTTTTCACGTTCGCTGTTCTCTGACTCCCCATGTTCTGGATCAACGCGCACCCGCCCAAGGATGTGCGTCTCGGCCGGGCGCAGGCTAGCGTTGTCAACACTCTCTTCGTTCTGGTCGACGTCGGGGGGCTGAGTATAGGGCTCGGGCTCGGTTTGATTGTCGACAGGATCTTGCAATTCGCTGAAGGGGCGGGGATCGTCGAAACCCCGGAAACCCGACCGGTTATCGTTGATTTCGTCACCAGTCTGGACAAGACTTGTTCTGTGGATGTCGGCGTGTCGCTGTCTGATGGTTTGTCTCAAGTTGAAATTTATGCTATCATCGCTGTCGGAACCGATATCCCGCATCAGCGCATCGATAAAATTCTCGGTTTCGTTAGTTCCCGCGTCGCCTTGACGAACCTCCGGAACCTCGTCCACGGGTCCGCCCCGAAGCACACGGTCCGCACCCAGATCCTGGAAGCGTCGGAGTGGGGAGCGGTGCTTGGGGTTGGACAGCCCCTGGAGGAGAACGGAGGTATCGGTCGAGTGAGGCCAATGCACGGTCTCACGCGGCACTCTTGGAGCAGGCGAAGGAGAGGTCGGCATTTCGACGTCGCTAGAACCCACGCCATTTGGGCTGCGAGCTGTCAGCCAGCTGGTCCGGCTGTTTGTGTTGATGCTGGGTTGGGCAGTGTGTCCTAAGAGTGAGCAAAAGACAGATATTAGCCCAGATCCCCCTTTGTGTGCCAGCTATTGTTTGCTAACAATCACCATGCTTGCTCCACTCAGAGTTTCTCAACCAACTTACCCAGATTATACCGTACACGGGGACCCAGAGTGTTGAAGTAGGCCTGCATGTGCCTAACACTAGGAGAGAGATCACCAAGAGCAACTCTGTTGGTTCTGGGGGTGGCAACGTTCCCCCGCGGCCTAGGTGCCTGGTTAAATCCGGAAGGCTGAGGAGAATGAAGGGCACCAGTCTGCAGAAGGGTCAAAGCAGGATCCACATCTAAAAGACAGCACGCCAAAAGAGATAGGTTAGTACATTCTACTATCGAGTCCTTACAGCTCAGGATTATTACTTACTCTCTTTATTATCAGACTCAGGATTGAATATCACCGGATACGGAACCCGAGGACGGTTAGGACGGCGTCGATGACCTTCGGCAATTCTGCGAGCTTGCTCTTCATTGGCCTCATCATTAGGTTGGCCACCTTGAACAGGCCGACCACTGGGATTCTGTCGAGGAGGCATTGCGAACAATAACAGAAGAAACCTTACAGGCTTATTAGGACTTTGGGGGATCACGAGTGGCTTTTTCGAATGAAAGGAGGCAAATCTTGATGAACTTCAGAACGAAGTTTAGAATGAAGTTCAGGAAAAGAGTGAAACGAATGAAAGTTGGGTTGAAAGAAAGAAGAGGAGTGTTGTGAAAGGAGGAAGTTGTAGGCTGTTGTGGTCGTTGCAGGATCATTGTGATTTCGTAAGAGCAATAATGCAATAATATTGATATGATATTTTTGTGTGAGAAAAGATTAGGGCTTGGAGTGTGTATTGTGTACTCTAGACATCAATATCAGGAAGGAACTTGAAGCCGTGATAGTTGAGGAAGGAGCATATCAAGACCTCCTTCCTGGCGTGTAAGTGAACAGTATATTTGGAACAGTGCTAGGCCTGTAAACATACTGTACGTGCGGATTTGTCTTAAAAATCGGCCCATCTTTTTTGGACTCTATCATTGGCCCACAGCTCCGGACGAACCCTTATCCCTAACCTACCAAACAAGGAGCCGTTTCGGCGACTGCCGCCCGTCCTCGTAAGGAGAATAAAAAAGATTATATTCTATGCAAGGCAAACCCGGCCTTCGTGATGTGCGGTTCGGAGGATTAGTTTCCACAATTTTAAGTGCGCTCGACAAGGACCAGCCGGCGCATCTTACAGCGATCTTTGTAAGGGATGATAAGCTGTGCAGGGGAGGTTGGAAGTTTTTTGTATTTTTTATGGATGAATTAAAGGCACTCATTCTGATACCATCGAGGTTTTCAAATTCGCCCAAGTCCCCTCAATCTCGACTTGAGATGTGGCGGTGGTGCTTCGGGGATCCATAGTTGAGTCGGCGATCCATTCTTGCAGTCGAGTCAACGAGGTATGCGACCTTGCTTTTGTGCCATCGTTTTTTGTCGCTTCTAATACCCTGGAGGCGACTACTTCTGTGGCTGTCTGGTGCTGAGAGCTCACGCCCTTCGTGTGTGAGGTTGCTTTCTTGGCCGGTTGTGTGGTCCACTTCAAGATATGAAGAAGAAAAAAACTGCTCATCTGAATACAACGGTAGGTTCTTTGTCGAGGCTCTTGGCCCGTGAGTGAATTAATTTACCTGCATCGTCAGAGTGAGCACACTGTGAGTATATCGAATCACGGCTCCTTTGACATCGTGGAGACAGTTAGAGCATGCGACGAAAGGACGCATACGTATTCCAGCTGTCTCCTCCCATGGGTGTGGCATGCATGTGTATGTGTGAAGGCCAAAACTTGAGGGCGCGGGAGCCCCCCAAATAGCCAATCGGTGGCTTAGGGCTGACGGCTGGGACGACCAGTGCTATTCCCAGCCGAGGACACGCCACGGAGAGCCCGTAATGCACAAGCGAGAAGCACAGCGAGGCCAACCACGCCGTTTTGTCGCGTACGGTAGTGCTCGGCTCGTATCTCCGGGGGTATTCTGCATCTCCGACATTTGCGGGAAGCCGGCCGCGTGTTTATCAGACCAAGGCGGTAGACTACATGAGAGACGCAAAGAGGTTATCGAAAGAAGAAGAGTCGGGGTAAAAAAAAAATAGAAAAAAATAGAAAAAGAGCAATATACTGCGTAGAAAGCAATACAGCAAATGCCTACTCCCAGAATATATCCACGGGAAAGGAAGTGAACCGTCATTCATATCTTCTGCTGATGTGCTGGGACCAAGCAAGCAATCATCACGGTTGGACCCCATGTGCATTTTTATATCGCCACTTACAAGAAAACTCTTGAGCTTGGCCCCCCACAAAAGGCTGGATGCTTGCCACTGCACGTCCTCCGAATCCGGAGACGTCGACCACAGCTCGAGCTTGAGGTGTTTGCCAGCTTG
>LNGL01000029.1:183107-231670 GCA_001510565.1 Knoxdaviesia proteae
CCCCCCCCCCCCGGGCACAGGCCCCGAAGTCTGTGGGTCTCAGTGTGTGTGGTTGTGGGTATCACGGAGCTTTGCGCGAGTTCGCCCCAAGTGCTACAAGTTCTTGTGCACAGGGGAAAACGAGTCCGTGCGGTGAGAGTCTGGCAGGGATTGACTGATACATGGACGTATAACATAATAGCATTTTTCACGGCTTTTTGTATCTAAAGCCAAGACCCTACGGGTTTAATTGTCTTGTTCCATTGTACCAGGGTAGCTTCGAGTCATTCGTTCGTGTTAGCCCAGAGTGCCTGTAGGACGAAGCCTTTGTCGGGTCTTTGCCGTGCCCAAACTGCTTCGTGTATCGGGAGATATCTAGCCCTTTTTTTCTCGTGGGCTACTTGGATTTTCTTAGTGAATCTGTTATGGTAATTCATTCATAATGAAGTTGATCTGTGTGGGGCAGACTGTGTATTTCCGCGCACACAACGTACAGTTCTGTGGAGGCGTGTTCTTAGCGATCTCTACGGACTCCAACGACGGAAAAACGCCTATCTCCCGTGTCGTCCTAAATCCCGTTATCATATGCACTCGTAGACTAGACACTCGCCAGCCATTTTGACAAAGAGGCTCTCAACAGTCCCTCTGCCTCCCAAGAACTGAAGCGTGTCTGGTTTTTCTGTGAGCACACAAAGGACAGGCCTAGACAGCCAACCCCATCCCTCCCCTTCTCAAGCAGCCCCTTTCGTCGTGTTGACAGAATTCATTTGTGAGAGTAATGCATCTCTTGGCACCGCACTGTCATTGGGCTGTGATAAGGGAACAAGAAGTTGGCAGCCAGAAAAAAAAGAAGAAAAAAAAGGACCAAGACTTGCCAAGAAGCTCGTTTCGGGAGTGATCGCTGTGGCTGGCTGGCTGGTACACAAAGTCTCATTACACCAAGCATGGATATATATGCATTGTGGAAGCAAATCCCGCGGTGGATGGACGTGGATGTTGAGCTTTCGGGGCCCTATCTTGTAGTATCAGACAGAACAGAATGACAGATGGTGAGCCAGAGTTTGAGGGAGAAGATTTGAGGTGGCGAAGAGGAGACGGTGATAGCAATGGGGTGTTGGTGATTGGTGAGAGATGGAGAGGCGGTTTCTTGTCTCCCACTAACACGGGAAATACTCCACGCACAGGTCAGTTGTAGACTTATATGGCACATGCTGTGCTCCGTACAACCCTTTCAAGCGGCTGTCCACCCATCCAACTGCCCTTATATTTCTGCCTTTCAGCCCACTCAAAACTCAAAACGCCGAAACGCCCCCATGCCCGGTTTCCGCATCTGGGAAGGATAAGAGGCAGCGCACCTGGAGATCTGTGGGGGTGGATCAGTAATAAAAACAAATAAGAATGAAAATAAAAGTCAAGGAAGAACAAAAACAGCGTCCCCTCCCACTCTCTCGTTCATGTCAACTCCCTCCATTCCGCCGTTCCTGCCCCGCCACGCGTCCAATCTCAGGCCGGCGGCGAGCGGCTACGAAAAGCGCCGTTCCTTCCTCTCTGTCGGCCCCCCTCGCAATTACTCTTGCGCTGGGGGGTTTTTTTAGTGCAAGATACAGACGCTAGCTTCGCACTATTCCGTGTTCTACGGCGTCTAGGTCCGTTCCATACCAAGCCGCTAAGAGCTTTATATCTGAGTGTGGGAAGGAGCGTCCATGATAGCAGAACCACACGTCTGTTTGCCGCATACACGATGATATCAGACAGAAAGACAAAATCTCGTAGGGTTAGCCGCAGACCTCCACGGAAATAATATCCTTGACCTTATCTTCACCATCCTGGCGCTCACTTTCTCGCCCTCGCACTTTGCTGTCGTCCCGAACTCTTGTCAAGACGACGTCTGGGCATTGGCCATCAACAGGCAGCTCAGGCCATGGACGAGCGGCTGTGATGGTTCCCGCATCGTGGTATCTGCAGTTTGAAGCCGGCACTGCAAGATTACTCGGTGCTCTTCTCGAGAATATCTCAAGAAGCAGAGAATGTCGCTCTCCATGAAAGAGGATCAGTGACTGCAATTATCTGCACTGAAGACGCTGAAGGACACTTATACCCTCGATACCAGCGTAACCCGGAGCTCTTTCAGAGGACACACTGATATCAATGCCCACCCACACCACCACCGCCAACCCTCAGACCACCTCGTGCTTGTGCCGTTCCCTGTTTCCGTCCATCACTACCGGTTACCACCCTGCACGGCCGCCATTGCACCCTCCAAACAGGGCTGACAAACGCACCGGGACGTGGGAAGGACAGACAACACAAGCAGGACGCAAAGCTGAGCCTGTAGTGCTGCCACATCCCTAGCCCACCCACACACACGCTCATTGCCTGTCTATCTATATCTCTCTGTCTGGTTGTCTTTTCTCGCCGTTCTCCGAACCCCCATCAAGCCCCCCGTCTGCTGGGCCCGTGTCCCATAATTCTGCCCCTGATTCCCTCCGCCTCTGCTTGCAAATCCCCTCCACTCCAGACCACACGCAGCTCATGTCACTCCCTCACGTCGCTTCGTCGTGCTGGTCCCCCTGCTCGTTGGCCGTGCGCCGTCGGAATGCCGATCGGCCAAAAGGCGCTGCCCACGTCGGGACGCGTATATATAGAGAGCCGCCCGCCCCAGCCTCGAGTCGTGTCTTACCGGCCTTGCGGACTGCTCTCTCTCTCTCTCTCTTTCGCCTAGGTTCTGGTGTCACATGTCCACATACTTACAGACTTTGCGTTTCGGATCGAGCATAGTATCGGCAGTTCGTTGTTCGGATCTTCTCACACTCTAGTTTCTTTTCTCGGTTCTCACAATACCGCCATCGACGGCCTGCTCCAGCTATGGCCATTCTCAACCAGGGATGGGGGTAAGACTGACCTCCACACGGCTTCCACTCACACTTTTCCTTACAGTCTCTCTAACGTTGGCTCTTCATCACAGCTACGGCCTCATCATCGGTCTCGGCGCGTTCTTCGCGTAAGTCCCGCTCCCCCGTTTGCCAATTCCATCGACTACAGCAGCAGCAGCAGCAGCAGCCGCCGCCCTCTAACAACACTCTAACAACACACTACCGCCGCCTCCAGCCTGATCATGATCTTCCTCACGTGGTCGCTCAAGCGCTACAGCCACGAAGTGCAGACGTCGGAGATGTTCAGCACTGCCGGCCGTTCGCTCAAGTCCGGACTTGTACGTGCATCCGCTGCGGTCCCTTGCCTTAGGTTGCTGTTCACTAACATGCAGGTCTCGTGCCTGTCGTCCTTAGATAGCTGCCTCCGTCGTGTCCACCTGGACCTGGGCCGCCACGCTGCTACAGAGTACCTCGGTTGCCTACCGATAGTGAGTCCCGAAGAAAAAGTCCACAGCCACGAGCACTGTGACCCCGATCCCTGACCTTTGTCTCTCTGTGTTCTAGTGGTGTCTCCGGCCCGTTCTGGTACGCCTCGGGCGCGACTGTCCAGATCATCCTGTTTGCCACGCTCGCCATTGAAATGAAGCGCCGCGCGCCCAACGCCCACACGTGTAAGTTGCCGTCCAGTATCCAGTTCCGCTTGTACGAGCTCCAGGTGCCAAGGGCTCAATTTCTAACCGTGCTGCTCACAGTTCTCGAGGTCGTCAAGGCCCGCTACGGCCCGGTTACCCATGGCGTGTACATTGCCTTCTGCTGCTTCTGCAACATTCTCGGTGGGTTCACCTGGTCTCTCTGGTGGATATCCGTAGCAATGCTAACTCACAGTGTTCTAGTGACTGCCATGCTGCTAACCGGCGGTGCCGCCGTCATCACCTACCTCACCGGCGCGCCGACCGCCGCCGCCGTGTTCATCTTCCCCATCGGTGCGTTCCCGCTGTGTTCTCTACCTGAACCTCCCCCAAACTTCGACCCTGCAAAATCCACTAACACGGGAACACCGCACCGGCAGGCATCGTGGCGTACACGCTCTTCGGCGGCATCAAAGCGACCTTCATCACCGACTACATCAACGCGCTGGTCATCATCATCTGCATCTTCCTGTTCACGTTTACCGTGTACGCCACCAGCAACCTGCTCGGGTCGCCGGCCGCCGTGTACGACATCATCACCAAGATCGCCGAGGAGCGCCCGCTGGAAGGCAACGCCGGCGGCTCGTACCTGACCATGCGCAGCCAGGGCGGAAGTACGTACACACACTTACACTCATCCGTTGTGGGCTGGAGGAGGTTGGTTGGTCAAAGGTGCTAACACGAGTGTCGTCTGTAGTCGAGTTCTTCGTCATCAACATCGTTGGAAACTTCGGCACCGTGTTCCTCGATAACGGGTACTACAACAAGGCCATCTCGGCGTCGCCCGTCGATGCCCTGCCGGGCTACGTCATGGGGTAAGTCCAACAGCACCCGCCTGCACTGAGTGTGCCACTTACACACATCACTAACTCGCCACAGCGGCATCTCCTGGTTCGCCATCCCGTGGCTGACCGCCACCACGATGGGCCTGGCCGGCCTCGCCCTCGAGACCATGCCGCAGTTCCCCACCTACCCGGAGCGCATTGCCCCCGCCGACGTGTCGGCCGGCCTGGTGCTTCCCACGACGGCGGTCACGCTGCTCGGCTCTGGCGGCGCCATCGCCACGCTGTTCATGGCTGTAAGTGCCCCGATGCCGATGCCCCATGTCCCTTAGAGCGACCGCTAACAGCTCGCCCGCCCCCCACCGCCCCTCCAGTTCATGGCTATCATGAGCACGTACTCGTCGGAGCTGATCGCCGTGTCGTCAATCTGCACATACGACATCTACAAGACCTACATCAACCCGCAGGCCACCGGCAAGCAGCTGATGCGCGTGAACTACATCGGCATGGTCGGCTTCGCGCTGTTCATGGCGGCCTTCTCGACCGGCCTGTACTACATCGGCATCTCCATGGGCTACCTGTACGTGATGATGGGCGTGATCATCTCGGCGGCCGTGCTCCCGGCAACGCTGACGCTCACGTGGGGCGGCCAGTCGTGGGCGGCGGCCACCTTCAGCCCGATCCTCGGGCTCGCGTCGTCGCTGACGGCGTGGTTCGTGACCACGCGCATCGTGCACGGCGAGTTCACCATCGAGACCACCGGCAGCAACACGCCCATGCTGGCCGGCAACGTGGTGTCGCTGCTCTCGCCGCTGCTGTTCATCCCGGTGCTGACGTACCTGCCGCCGTTCAGGCCGCAGAAGTACGACTGGAAGTCGATGCTGGACATCCGGCGCTCGGATGATCGCGATATGGTCGACAGCGACGAGGAGGGCGCGGTGCCCGGCCAGGTCGAGCCCACGGCGGAGGAGTTCGCCGAGGAGCGCGTCAAGCTCGACAAGGCGGCGAAGATTGCGCGGTACTTGACTGTCGGGCTCACGGTGGCGCTGCTGGTGCTGTGGCCGATTCCGATGTACGGCACCGGGTACATCTTCAGCAAGAAAGTAAGTTTGTCCGTCCCATTACCGGTGGCCCCAAACCCTTACCTGGTGTTCTTACGCCTGACTTGTATCCCGCGACAACCCTCACTCTTCTCAAACCTTTACAGTCCCCCCTCCGCTCAACATCTACTAACTCTAACCCTAAAACTCCAGTTCTTCACCGGCTGGGTGGTGGTCGGCATAATCTGGATGTTCGCCACGGTCGGCATGACGATCTTCCTGCCGGTGATCGAGTCGCGCAAGACGATTGTGCGCACCGTCACCATGCTCTTCGCCGACCTGTCCGGCGGCCGCAAGGCGTTCAAGCGCACCGAGGGCGTGGCCGTTGTGCGCGAGGAGGAGACTCCGACGGAGGTGCAGGAGAAGGTGCTCACCAAGGAGTAAGCCGCCCTGTCGTCTGTGTCTTGTGCGGTGGGGGGTCGAGGGGCGACGGTTGTGGCTTTGTGGCTTTTCGCTTTTGTTTTTAACCTCTTGATTCTTTTCAACTCCCCTGCTAAACACGCGGTGGTTGTTTCGCCCAGCCCAGCATGATCTCACTTCCCCTCCATTCCTCACCCCGCTCGCTCTCTCTCTCTCTCTGAAGTCACAATATGAGACACTCCTCGATGGAGAGCGGGCGAGACACGAAGGGAGGGAAGGCTATTGTGTGGCTAGAGGAGGGGATGCCGGGGCAGAAACCTCACAAAAAAAATAACGAGCAGAGAGATAGACAGAGACAGGAAGAGGGGGAGAGGAGAGACAGAGAGGGGAGGTTGGAATGCTGTGTGGTTCACTCAGATCTCGTGGACCGCAGCTAGCCGACACACTCTCTCTCCCTTTCCATCTTGTCTCTCGGATGTGATGTTTCCTTGTTACGTCGTTTTTATGCTGTGCTCAAAACCCCAGCTCAAAATATATCCGGACGTCGCAGAATAGACGTCCACCTTTTCCACTTTTCACACACACTCCTCGTAGCCTGTTCCCATGCACAGTTCTCGCAGTCACATACTCTTGTCTCGGTATGGCATCATCTTGGTCACAGTAGAGGCATCATCACCGCATTCCAAGGGCATAGTTGTGTTCGTTCAAAGAAACGCGAAAACTCGATTCTTCCAGTCCCCCTCCCGCCTGTTTATGCCCGCCGGAAAAGCTCGCAAAATTCATGCGAAGCCCACCCCCACGCGGCGCAAAACACGGGATAAAAGAGCAGGAAGAAAAGACAAGTTTTGGCTGGTATATCTGCTTTCGTTCCTTCGTTAGACGAGGTGTTACCCTCGCCTTCATAATCGGCTATATATATATATACCGATAGATAAGAGTAATAAACATATCAGGTCCCCCACGCGGCCCCAATTTGAAAACCAGCCGCTTCGAGGAAGTTTTGAGGCCGGGGGAGGATTTGGTGAGAAAAAGAAGAAGAAGAAGAAAAAGAAAAAAGGAAACCGCGAGTAGACATTCCTGCGTGAGGAAGAAAAATGAGGAGAGCAGCGTGGGCGGGATCGTGCGTCTGCAGGCGACCTCCAACCCCAAACAAGAAAAAGCAAAAGAGCCCAACGTCCCAGTGATATAAATCCCGAGCCAGTTTTGCGTGATATTTCCCAAAAGCACGAAAAGAAAAAAAGAAATCAGTAGCCCACATATCCCGCTTCCTTGCCCCCCCAAAAAAATAAAACCGAGAAAGAACAAAAGAAACACAAGCTAGTAAAACAGTAAACGTATTTCATGAGGTACATGGCTTAAATGTAAGACAACAACATGCAGATATAGTCGTCATGAGGCAGATATAACCAAGAGGGGGGAAAAACGAAAGCGCGGAGGTGATGAAGCGGGAGGTATAAAAATATAAGATATAACAAGAGAGGAAGAGAATATAAGAGACGAGCGATATAACTCCGAATAGAAGGTAGAAGATCTTCGTGTGCAGGATTTTGGTTGGTTCCGGGGGAAAAAAAGAAAAAGGAATTATGCCATTCCGGTGCATAAACCTCGTGAAACTTGGTTTTGGGTTGTCTATAGGATCCAAAAGCTTCAAAGAAGAAAATAAGAAAATAAGAGGATTTTTTTGTGTGTCGTTCTGTATGCCTCCGAGAGCTGTTCAGCTGAGGGAGTATGGCACGTGGGAGAAAAGGAAAAGAAAACGAATTGGTGGTAATAACATGACAGCGTTGCGGGGAGATGATGCATGGCGTGTGGATTTGAGAGACGTGTAAAGTGAGAGGAGACTGGAGACCAAAGAGAGAGGAGAGAGTATGGTGGGTGTCGGGATACAATGGCATATCTCGACGGTGGGAGGGCGGACAACTCGAAGCCGTTTAGTGCTTCATGGTTGAGGTGCGCTGCAGGCGGAAGCCGGTCATGGGCGACACGGCAGGCTGGCGCGAGTGGCTAGAGGAGGAAGAAGAAGAAGAGGAGTGTGAGGAGGACGAGTGTGACGACTTGCTCGTCCGGGTGCGCGAGAATCGGCGGCCTTCGTCGTCGGCCTCGTAGCCAACCTCGGCAGCAACGCTCTTCTTGGCCTTGGACTTGGACGAGTACGGCACCGAGTGCACGGTGACCACGGCAGCGCCGTCCCAGAACGAGCGGTACACGGGGCCGCTGAAGCTGAGCAGCGACTCTAGCGAGGCCGAGCGGCGGCTGGACTTCTGGGCGGCTTCAACAGGGCCGTCGAGATCGAGCTGGAAGATGTCCTCGTCCATGTCGGCCACGGCCGGCAGAGTCGGCGAGTCGGCGAAAGCCGCCGCGGCGGCAGCGGGCGCCAGGCCCATGTCCAACGGGTCGAACAGGAGGTCGCTGTGCAGGTCGGAGGTGGCGCGGCTGGCCACGGTGTCGGCCGAGCTGGACGAGGCGCCGGTGGGCGATCGGAGCATGGCGGCGTGGCGGGAGGAGAAGTCGAGAGAGGGCACGACGGCGGGTCTGGCGTAGCGGTGCATGGTGGATGTGTGTGGGGGGGGTTGTGGAGAGAAAGGAAAAACAAGATGTGGGATTGGAAGAGAAGAACCAGGCTTCAGATGGAGAAACAAACAATCACGAGCAGTGCCACAGATGGTATGTGCAGGAGTCAAATGGAGAAGTGAAGACGGAAGAGAGAGCAGAGTCTGGCATATATATACGTGGAAGAAGTGGAAGAAGAGGAAGAAGAAGCAGGATGAGGGTTGTTCAAGTAAGAAGAGACAAAGAGATGAAGAAGTTAACGGGGTATCGTAAAGAGGAGTACAGAAGAAGATATAAAAGACGGACGAACAAGATGTCAAGAAGGAGTGAGGTGAGGTGAGGTTGAAGTGGTGGAAGAAGAGACGGCAAGATTTGAAGGCGGGACTGGCTCGATCCTTATATCAAGAGATGTCGAACCAGTCAGTCGAGTCGGCGGACAGCCAGACGCACTGTGGCGCACGGTGCCGATGTATGGCCTGAGGCGGCACGGGCACAGTGTGAGTCAAATCGGGCAGGAAGCAGCAGGGGGGGACAAGATCGGCGTCAGCGTCATTCAGACCATGGATGAGAAAAAAAACATACAGCAGAGGAATATTCCGAAGAGAAAAAAGATTGAGAAAATATTATATATATATTTAAAGAATTAGGTACAGAGGATGGCCAGGGTGTGGTACATGCAGCGGAGCACAGTGTGAGGGCCAGATTGCGGCAATTCCGGGGGGAGTCAGGCGTGCCAGACGAAGTACCCCGAGCCAGTTGGAGAAGGTACTTCTTTTTCTCTTTTTTTTTTCCGTTCCTTTTTTCAGGTACTCTGGTGAGGAAGGCATGCAGCGAAGAGAGAATAATGAATAAAATAAACCCTGACGGTGGGGGTGGGGCTTCAAAGTGGAACAGGCCAGGGAAGATTAGACGGTGCAGGTGCAGATGCAGGCAGGTGCAATCAAGAATTTTTCGTTCTTTTTTTTCGTTCTTTTTATTCAATTCAAGGGCAGCGTGGAAGAAGTCTCTTTTGCCCTCTCTCTTCTGGCGGGCGTGGAAGGAGCGTCTGAAGGGAGTGTCAGAACAGGAATCGGTCACACCCACCCCCTAATTCCGCAACATGTCTCTGCGGGCCAACAAGAAAGAAGCCGGCCAGGGAACTGCATACTGTAGAGTACAGTACTGTACTATCATACGGGTAAAAGTTTCCACCATACGCTAAAATCCAACAAGGATGTTGAGAAGTATCTTTTTAGTGGGTCTTTTAGCGCTATATCTATGGGGGTCCAGGAACCGAGCATACACCCCCCCTGCTTTGTATCCTGCCTTGACTCTTCAATTCTTGAAGGCATTCAGGGAAGCCAGCACCAGAGCCCAGCGCGGAAGTCAGTACCAGAGCCCAGCACGGAAGTCAGTACCAGAGCCTAGCTACCGTACTCCACGCCCGCCTAAACTCGGACACCCCCCTCTCTCTCTCTTTCCCTCTCTGTGTCTCTCTCTCTCTTTCTGTGTGTGTGTGCGTCTCTCTCTCTCTCTCTCTTTTTCTCTCTGTGTGCGTGTCTCCCTCTCTCTCTTTTTCTCTCTGTATGTGCCTCTCTCTCTCTCTCTCTCTCTCTCTCTCTCTCTCTCTCTTTCTTTGCGGACTTGGTTTCGTGTAGCGCCTGTTTTGTAGGAAAAAATTGTCTGGTGGGAAGGAAGTTGGTTGGTAGGAAGAAAGTTGGTCGGTAGGAAGAAAGTTGGTTGGTAGGAAGAAAGTTGGTTGGTACGAAGGAAGGAAAAAGGAGAAGAAGAAGAAGAAGTAGCTGTGGAGAAGAATTTTTGTTTTGATTAAAAAGAGTACTTTAGGGCTAGGGTTTAAAATTAGGGATAGGCGCCAAGAGTGGTGGAAAGATACCCTTGATAACCAGTACACTGCAGTACACGACTGAGGGTTTTGTACCACCGACTCCGTAATGTCTCTCTCCCCCAGGGTTTGCTGCGTGTTCCTGGTCTTACACAAGTTGTGTGTGCATCGGTGGAACAAGCAGATTCCAAGGCCGCCTCGGAATCAGAATTTTCTGTTGCTCTGGTCTGGTCGGGCGGTTGTCTCGTCTCACCACTACCACTACCACCACCACCACCCCCTTTCCGATTTGCTCATCTTGCAAAACTTGCACCCATTCTTGTGACCAGAAGGCGAGCGAGATGCAAAATTTTCGCATGCAGGTTTCCGACAGGAGACAGATTGATTTTTTCCCCGTTGATTAAAAGAGAGGGAAAAAAAAAGAAGAAAAAAAACCCTCTCATCCGTCGTCGGGTCGGTCGCTCCTTCCATCGTCCTCGTTCTTGTCCACGAGCCAGTGCAATTTTTTCCCCTCTATTTTAGGTTCAGGCCATTCCAAGCAGTTTTAGGTAGGCGCTGCCTAGAGCAAGGGGGGAAAGGGATGACTCTTGAGGCAGGAGCGCTTGACTCTTTCTTTTTTTCTTTCTTTTTTTTTCTTTTTTTTTTCTTTTTTTTTCTTTTTTTTTCTCTCGTTTCTCGCCTTCTTCTTCCCTGGCAGAAGCACAGCGAACGACGAGAACAAAAGGTACCTGCACCAGCCCGGATGCAGCCGCCCACAGCAAATACGCACGCACGCCCGTTCCCTCCCTTCCCCGCGAATTTGCCAGAGGAAAAGGGCGGCAGGTTTCGGGCCAGGATAACATGCTGTTTTGTCTGGCCTGGCAGGGGAGGCAGGGGAGGCAGGCTGAAGCAAAATAGAGCAAGCGACGTTCATTGGAGAAAAGGACTCCAGCGACACGACAGTTTAAAAAAACGAGATATTCGCAATAAAAAACGAGGACGGGCTAAGCTCGTGCAGGCTTAGCGTGCGTGCCCTGGATCGACCACTCAGACCAAGCGGTTCTAACGCCATAATTTATATTTTTATTGTTTTCTTTTCCTTCCAGGAATCCGAGTGATGTAATGCTGGAACACTAGCGGTGCAGGTGCAGCACAAGGCTCCTCAAGGCGATGCCGGATGGCTGAAGAGAGGAAGAGAGGAACGACAGCGAGAGGCTAGTCACACACACACACACACACACACATAGATATAGAGAGAGAATTGGCTCAAACCCGAGTGCAGCTGACATATCTGTGTTCCTGTCTCTCTGTCTAGTGCTGCTGCACCTTCCAGGCCGGCGTCTTGGAGATGGGGTTGATAGTGCGCGGCCATGGTCAACCCAACCAACTCCTCCCCTGAGAAAGAGGAAGCAGCGACGAAACACAAGCAAAAACGGAAAGCGCAGAAACCAGGGGTTGTTGGTTGGTTTTTTTTTGTTCTTGGGGTTTTTAGCTTTGGATTTGGCTTTTTTGCTTCCTTCCCTTTCGTGGTAGGCTAAGCGGAGGACTGCATGAATACTGTACAGTATTGCACTTCTTGGCCCAACGCCAATATCTGTCGTCTCCCCCCCCGCTTCTTCCAAAATTGCAGTGTTGCATGGTGAAGTCCAAGAAACTTCCTTTTCGTTTTCGCCGTCCCGTTTTTTGTTCAACTGCATGCTTAAGGGTGCAGGGATGGAACGCCATTAGACGCTCCAGCTATCCAACTCCAACGTCCGCACCTGCTCTGGACCCAAGGTCTGCTTCTATCGCTCTTGGCCCCGTCTCACCAACGACGTCCAAGCCAAACGTCGTCTTTTTTCGCGTTCTAGTGTAGTTAAGAGTTGGGGGAGGGAAGGCGCCGGCGTTGCCACTTGCTCTCTTGAACTCTGACGACGAGGCATGTCGCTTGGGGATCACTTCACCAGCGACACCTCTCAAGACTTAACTTCCGTACTGTGCATGCATTCCTTATCGGCACGCCAGACCAGATAGCCCATTGGGACAGCATCTCCAGTCCAGCGTCGTACGCAGCACTGCAAAATGGCCAGATGCTGCACTGCACATGGGCCCAACGTGACCGGTTTTTCTGGTCTGTTTTCTGCAGGTTGGAGCTCCCACGAAAACCCTCCGTCCTGCAAAGAGACAAAGAGAGAGACACACACACGCCGGTGGCTGCCACAGTCATGTTGCAGGCAGATGGGGCGGCCGCCGATAAGGAAAAACCACTCTGGGCAACGTGACGAGAATTCCAAGAAGTTCCAGGAATGAAAGACGTTGGGGGAAGAGCGGTATTCCTTTTGTTTTTTATTCTTTTTCTTCCTTTTTTCCTTTTCTTTTTTTTTCCTTTTTTTTTTCTTTTTGGAGAGACACGTTATGGTAGCATGACTTCGAGGGTAGTACGGGCTGGGGTTTTTAGTGGGCATTTCGCAGTCATTCATTCTCTGGATGTTGGAGAAGATAGCGCAGTTTTGTCTCGTCCCTCCCACTATCGTCGTAAGTTTTCGTACTCCTTGTGGCTTTGGCGTGAGCCAAGCACGCAAAGAAACGAAGCGATGGGCCTTGACTAAGACGGGGTTTTTCGATGTCAGGTCAGAACCCAGGAATGTGGTGTGTACAAAAGACAATCTCCCTTTTGCGTTTTTTCTTTTTTTTTTTTTTTCATTCTGCTTTTCCGTTTGTCATCGCCTCTTTCCTTTTTCGCCTTCCTGGGTCGGTCACGCAGAAGAACACAATTTTCGCGTCTTCGCGCGCTTGTGGCCTCGAAAAAGCACGAGAACGAACGCCCCCTATCACGTTATCCAGCGCCCAGCACTCTGGTAGCTGAGGTCAAGGGCACGGCAGGAAGGAGCAAGTTGTCCCCACACAATCTTTTCATAATTATGTGCATGCAATTTGGTTGTGTTCATGAACCGTTGTGCTACAGAGACAGAGGAACCCTGGTCATGTTAAAGTGGCGGCGTGGCATATGTAGGGAACAGCAGTGGCATTCGGAAATGAAACAGCCAACACCTCTTCGTCGTAGTCCTTCCAAGTCGTACAGGTAGGTACCGTACAGTACTCACTCATTTGGCATACTGGTTGAGGATGCACCGTCTCCATCCAAAGTGCAACCCTCTCGGCTTATCGGCTCCGGATATAGGCCTATACCAGACGGTGCTTATAGGGGGGAAGGGGAGCACTAGGGCGAATGTTTGACAGGAGAAAAACGAAGTGCAGCATCTGTCTCTAAGATTGTTTAGTGGTTTTCTGGTCATGCAGGTTCTTGCTAGCCAAAACGAAAGCCCGACACAGTGTCGTGGGTCGGGCCCGACAAAACCGGTCGTGAAGAAAATGAGAGGGACACCGACGATAAGGAAAGCTTGCGTTTGTCGTCGTGTCCCCTGACCCTTTTTTCTTGGTGAATTCGCTCCCTCCCGCCGCTTGCGCAAGAGGGACTCCACCCCGCGACGGGCGTTTGGCCGAGCCCTAACCCTTAGAGCAGGGAAGACCGTGTGGTCCATATAGGACCGAGACTAACTTGCTTATATTCGAGACTGACGAGTAACCCAGCTTCAAATGATGGGGACGTGATCAACCTGCCGCGCTGACGCTGGCTGAAAGAGGCTGTGGCTGCTCTGATCACGGTGCATCTTTTCATCCGCCGGGTGAGGCTGTGGGATGTCCCCAACTTGCTGTGCAGATCCGGCAAGTCGTGAAGACATGGAAGACGACTTCGTCCCCGATGCCTCCTCCCCACTGCCGCCCTCGCGGTGACACAGGACCCTGAACGGCCGCCAGATCGGAGTCGGCACTGCAAAGGCCTTGTTGTCCACGCCAGCCAATGGCGACCACGCAGAAACCTGACGCCGACGCCTTTTTTGCGAGATCCTCGGCCGTGGCTGGACAAGGCGAATATTTGGCCAGCGCACCACACTGCATGCCGTGAGTTGGAGAAAAAAACGACGAAATCACCGACCCTGGCCAGTCGAACTCGCTGGGAGAGAGACCCACTCCATCCTGTGCGCCGAGAAACAAAGAGCAAAGTCGCAAGAAATAACCCATAACAAGACGACAGTCGTGGAAGGAGCCCGCGCTAGGCCGAATGTGGTGTAGCGTGGGTTGCGGGGCCCACCGTTGTCTTTCCTGCACGTCGCCCGTTTGAGGAGTTCGACGAAGTGCGGGTTTCTGGTCGTTCGTTCTTTCTTATCTCCAAAACTCTCTCAGATTTGCTGTTCTGTTTGTCTTGCTGGATGGGGGGGTTGTACTGTACTGTAGTAGCGTGGTCTTGCCCAATCAGCTGGACATCGCAGACCCCCTGACCCCAAAAAGCCAGAAAAAAAAAGGAAAAAAGGGAAAGAAAGGGCAAGTGCCACCGCTGGGTGCAGTTGCCAGTATGGTCCAAGTTCCAACCAGGCGTCGCCTCCCTTGGGGGCTAGCCAACTGACCACTGTACTGATCTGCACTTACACAACGACGACACCTAAAAAAGTGTTCTCACTTCCATCTTCGCGAACACAAAAAAAAAACCGGTGATGATGATCTTCGCTGGGAGCAGGCCACCCCCCCTTTCCTTTTTTTTTCTTCCACTCTTCAGTTGCAACAGGATGACGAGACAGGAGAGCTGGGTTTCTTTGCGAGCGTAACTACAAACTGCCTAGTTCGGGCTTTCCTGGTGATCTTTTCCCACTGGTGGTCTGGGGGTTCTCGGAGGAACCTGAAATCCATCCCTAAAGAAGCGAATCGCATGAGAAGATATGAGAAAAAAATACAAAAAAATTCCTTCGCTCACACACGCGCACACACACCGAACGCACCCCGGCCAACCGCTAGCCTTTAGCGAGACGACAGTCCGAGAAAAAAGTCCTCCAAGCTCGAGCGTGTGTTTCCACGTTGGAGTAGGTCGAGAGGACCTTTTTTTTTTTCTAAATGCCAACCCTTTGCCACAGGCATTTCTGGCTTCGCTTCGAGGACATCGTTCTTGGCAGCCTTCGCTGAGCGATCCCTTGCACCTTGCCTCCCCGGTCTCTGGACATGTTTGTTCTATATTTGTATATTTTTGGAAATCGAGAGCTGTGGCCGCCCCATCGAACATCGCCGCAGGAGATAGATCTCCGACTGTGCTCTTTTGCGAAATGGGCGTGGTGGAATCTGACAGGGCCAGCACCAACCTTTTGTGAAGCAAAAACGACCAAAAAAAAGAGGCGAATGGTACTGTGCCAAACTATGCGGGTGTCTAGGACGACGGGGAGGCTACTCGGCAAAAGACGACTCTACACCTAAACAAGCTCTGCAGGAAAAAAAGCAAGTCTGCGACTCGTATAAGCCTGCGACTCGGATGTCTTGTGTGCAGAAGTCCGAGTTACGGCGCGGCTGAAGCAGGAGCTTTTGCAGATTCAAAGCTAGTATCAACAAACGGAACCGACGAAAAAAAAAGGAAACCTCGTGGGAGCGGTTGCTACGGGCGGCCCGCGCTGGGCAATTTCTTATGCATGCAGTCTCGGTGCTCCTTGTTTGAGCCTTTTTTTTTTTTTTTCTTGTATGATTTTTTGATATCACGGAGCCCGCTTCGTGCCGTGTTGCAGTTTTGCAGGTTGTGGCTGGCAGAGAGACACAACCTGGATGGTCATGCAAGAGGACAGCCGGGAATTCAACTCTGCACTCTGTCGTAAGTTGTCTGCACACCGGTAACAAAGGCCTATCCAGTTTGGAATGGGCTGTGCCTCTGTTGGAGACAACCTAATCCAGCAATCTCCAATCCTCCCTCGCCACCGTTGATATTGCTTTTTGGGATCGTCCTGTCCCTGCACGCTTTGGGGGGTTGTTTTCGCGCTGCTCCCCGCACCACCACCACATTTGTGAGTGTACAGGACAGGATACACGAGGGCTGAATATACTGATACACACTATCTGCCTGAGTGTGGAACGAGCATTCCTTCGAGTTGGTCCTCGCGACATCTCTTGTCGCGACAGTACGAGCACCGAGTATGTGTGTACAGTACTGTACAGTACATACTACACACGACACTACATCTGCAGTAAGACTGGCCCTGCGGTAGGACCAACCGCCTGTGAGGCACAGAGAACGAGGAACAGGAACCCGTTTGAGCAGCAAGCCTGCGCCGGCCCAGCGAATGGCCGCACGGCACCGCACCCAGCGCCCGCTGGTCCCCCCCCCCCTTCGTTACGTGCTGCTGTTGTGGTGCACCCAATTACAAGGACCTGGTGTTTCCGCCCGCCGGGTTACACGATCCAGACAGACAAAAGATCGCAGAGAAGCCCAACCGAAGCCCGTCCGCCCACCCACCCCAAAAATGGGTCGAGGGACCTGGACATTGCCGCACAGGTGCCCGCTGTCTGGCGTCCGTGGGTGTTTGCTTGCTTGATTTGATTTTGATTTTGATTTTCTATTATCGGGCACGTTGTTTGGCCCCCCCTCCCTTTTACAATACGAGGAAGGAGGCGGGACGGGAACTTAGTAAAGAGGACGAGGGCAAGACACAGAAGAACAGCCGGGAAGAAAAGAAGAAAAGAAGACAAGAAGAGAAGAAGAAAGACAGAGTCGTAGGGAAAAGGGGAGGAGAGAGGACCAAGGGAGACGATTGCCATATTGGCCATTTAGGGTTAAATTTTTTTTAAAAAAATAAAATTATAATTTTATCTCAATTTCTTTTAGGAGTGCTCCTTCTTCGTCGAATCGTTTTTCGGTCTGGCTCTGCGACTTGGTTTTCGAAGGTTGTTCCGCGCCCGATGCAAGGGATACAGCTATAGATGATATGGGCGGGCACACGGGCGAAGGCGTCTTCACTACCCTGCCCGGCCCAGCAAATACAAAACAGGCCAGCGGCCGTAGAAGTTTGACCTACCCGCACATTTTTTTTTTGGGGGGGGGGAAGGGAAGAGGGAGAATCCTCTTCGGGTTTATGCCTGGGAATGGGCAAGATTGCCTTTCCTTTACTTACCAATTGGTTACGTGGTAAATGGGACGTGGTGGTAGGTGCGACACTTGCGTAAAGTCCGATAAAGTGGGCGGGCAGGTACGGAGCATGCAAGGGAGAGAGAGAGAGAGAGTGTGTGTGTGGGAGTGAAAGGGAAAGAGTGTGTCTGGGTGTGGGTTGCAGATTCCCAAAATGTGTGGGTGGGTGGATGCGAGATAATGATTTTCGGCGGCTATGGCGACTTACTTTTTTTTTCCTTCTTCTTCTCCCGCCCACCAAACAATCTGGGTAGCTTCCAGCCGCCACTTTTTTTTCTGATATACACCAATGTTAATGCCAGTGATACCACAATACCCACTCCACTTTGTTCTTTCTAAACAGCTGCAATCTCGCTGCCACTTATCGTCGTCCCGCTTGGCCCACTCCCCACGAACGCACAGATTCCAGGGTTATTGGGAGAGTGCGCTCCTGTCCAGTATTGTACTGAACAGTATATTGTATTCGTGCTGCACATATACTCCGGGCCTGCTAAGCTCCCCACTCTTGTGTATGTCGTGTTGTTTCTTATATGACTTGGATCTGATCAACGCATTGCGTCCTGGCTCAACCACGGGTGTGTTCGCGCTGGGGCGATGGCGCCGGACAGGCCACGATAAGTCTCAGTGGGTGGGGGGCCAGCTGGAGGCTCGTCGTGTCCACTTGCTCTTATCTGCTGCTGCGGGAGTCGTCTGAACCGGCTCTGGTGCGTGGGTGGGCATTTTCACTGGTGCGGGCTTTGATCTGCCGGCTGTGAGTGGGCGCCGTGGCTGGATGTACGTGGCTACAGGCTGTACAGTACAGTATACAGTAAATGCCTGCCTCTCCAGAAAGAGACGACAGACAGGGTGGTTGATACTGAAGTGTACTAGTGTGCGTGTAAGTGACGAGCTGGACCTGCTAGGCGAAGAGGCAAATCGACGAAATATTGGACATCCGGACTCCGAAAAAGGAAGCACGGCTCGAAAACAGCTTCCACGCTCACAGTCTGCGGGATTTCGAAGCATCGAAGGCGGCCCAACAAAACGAACTGCGCAAAAGAAACCAACAAAGAAAAAGTTACTCGTCAAAGTCCAAGGGTTCCGCTCAAACAGGCGTGGGCATCACAAACAAACACACGAGTCCACCCTCCCGCCACCCACCCAGCATACAACAGTGCCGCTGGACGGTACATACTCGACCATCCATATGGGCCTGCAAATTTTATCAGCAATTAGAGCACTGCGCGATGCCTGCACGCAATGTCCGTTCCTGACGACCACCCACTGCACAGCAGGGCACCCAGGCCGGTGCAACGTCCGACGGGAGGATTCAACGGGGGGCCACTGATAGTGGGAGGGATCGGGTGGCCGGCCGGCTAGCAAGAGACTAGTGTAGGCGTCGTTAAACTGGTGAGTTACGGCAAGGGAGCAGATACTAAAAAATAAAATAAAAAACGTGGGCGGAGAGGAACAGAAGCAAGCCAAAGGGTGAGGTGCAGATAACGGCCGAACCCCCGGCGAGCGGGACAACTTTACAGTACTGTACTGTACGGTAGGTGGTGGTCCCCACGTCGCCCTCACGTCAGAAAGTAAGTGGCCCGGTGAATGTGAGAAGTGACGGAAGTGCATGGCTCGTCGGAGGTTGGCCCCCGTTTCGCGGTGTTTGCGCCGATGGCCATCCATCCCCCATCCATCCATTCTAAGCACAGGGCAAATGTGAAATACGAGAATCATCACAATTAAATCCCCCCGTGGCCAGGTGATATGTTACAGAAAGCACAGCTCATCAGATCAGTGATGAGATAAGAAAAAAAGGAAGAAAAAAAAAGGGGAGGGAGACAGACAGGAAAGTGATTCCGCTTGATGCTGGCCGTGAAGTTCCTCTTTCCTGGCTACGTCCCTCTCCGCTACGCTTGATCCGACCTAGTTTGATGTCTATCAGGGGGGGGGGGGGCCGGACTGCAGCTGTGAGGCTTGCTGACAGCTCTCCTGGAGCTTTCTGGGTTGGTCGGGGGTTCTGGCGAGTAGCACCGAGCAAGGGCCCGCCGAGAGCTGGGCAGACTGGAAATGGGAGAGAGAAGCACATGCACAGCTCCTCGGTCTCTCGACATGCGTGGTGGTGGTTCTGAGTGGCTACATTAAGGCCGAAGGGTGATATATGAGGCTGCATTCACGTTAGCAGACAGGAGGTCGGGGTCCCGTGTGGTTCGGTGGGGGGCTCAGGGTCCAAACGGGTTCTGCTTTCGTGTCGACGAGCGCAAGATTGCGACAGCACTCTGCCACGCCGGACAAGGCACGAGTCGATGGTCCGGTGCCGGAGGATGCAGCAATCCTGAGAGACACGGCCGGGGCAGGAAGTCAGTGCGAGGAGAGAGAGCCGCAGGGCGCGAAAAAAAACTCGGGCGTGGGCGATGCGGCACTCGACGTCGCATGCAGATATCGAGCCATATCAATATAGAGCCAGAGACGGTGTGGGTGGCACTCTATAGCACAGAGTTGATATTGCACGAGAGGGTCGAGACGGTCGGCGGCTTGATACAACGCGGTTGTCTGGCATACATCGTCGTCGCACGGAAGCCGGGAGCGAGTGAGCGACTGGACTGCACACTGCACGCACCACCACAGACCAAGCAACTTTCTGGTCCTCGTCACCCCCCGGAGACTTACACCAGACCGGCCTTTTGAGAGGAAAAAAAAAAAAAGCTGCGGGAACCACACTCGATGTAACTGCCCACGCCGGCCACCAGCCGAACAGAGAGAGAGAGAGAGAGAGAGAGAGAGAGAGAGAGAGAGAAAGTTTGCGTGGGACCTGCACGCGAGAGCAGACCTCGGGACCAGTCAGCGAGGGTCTGCACAGCGACGTGGACCGAGAGACATCAGACGTCGCGGGCAAGAAAGCAGCTGGGATTTGGCACCGGCGCAGAGATTCACCTCGCGATAGCGAGCGATTGTGGATGCAACTCTGCAGTCCCTTTGTTTTTTTTTTTTTTTTTTTTTTTTTTTTTTTCAAGACTCGTTCAGCCGCCACCGAGGCTCTTTCGGTTGTCTCCTCAAACAGTGCTTTCCGCAGCGGCGGCGATCACGGACCCTGAGGAATCGGGGGGTTAGGGTTTAGCAGGCGAAACTGTGCTGTGGAAGAGCAAAGCCTTTTTGCTTTTTTTTTTTTTAATACGAAGAGAATAAAGAGAAAAAAAAAGATTTGGCGCTGTGGAGCGGCTGCGCTGCGCGTTCTCACTGGCTGGCAGGATGACGTAAGCGGCAGACTAGACGGTGTGGCACACGGTGAGGATGTACTGTGCGGACCGGGCAGGAGCGGAACAGGGACTGACAACTAAAAAAAAGAGAAAAAAGAGAAAAAAAGAAAAAAAAAAGATTTTAAAAAACCTTTTCTCGAAGTCGGCGCACGACCGCACGACGATCTGGTGGACAATCTGCCGATATCTCCGCGACCGGCCGCGGCGATACGCGGCGGAGGCAGCCTGCGGCACCTCTGGGGCGAATGGACGTGTATCTTCGAGCACGGCTGAGGTCCTTACCGGTGACGGTGGCCATGCTGCGAAACCGCCAACTGTGTCATCTCCGCCGCCAGGACCGGCGCAGTGCTGGCCGGCCACCCAGACTCGCCGCTTCTGTGGTTCGGCGTGGGGNGGGGGGGGGGGGGGGGGGTCACGAGCAGGTTTTGAGTCGGGTCGACTGCCGACCGCCCTCGGGGGTGTTTTTGGCTGGCTGGCTGGGGGATATCCAGGGACGAACGCGAGAGACCGGCAAAGAAGAACCTCATCTTGCGGCATACTGTGTGCTCGTGGCTACACGAAGACAAAATGATACCCAAAACGAGCGGTTCTCGATCGGTTGTGTGTGCGTGTGTGTGTGTGTGTTTATTTTTATTTTTATTTTGTTTTTCTTTATTTAATTCCTTATTTTTTCCTTTCTGGTTGGGGCCGGCGGCCGGGTTTCATTGGATGGAGCGTGGTCTGCGGGGGGCGCGAGAGAGAGATTGCATCGGGCTGGTCTGAAACAGGGTGGTGAACGTCTCATGGGAAGTGTGTGGGCGGCAGTCTTCCGGGTGCATGTGCATGTAGTGCACTTACAGTACAGTCTATTGCTGAGGAGGGAGGGACTTGCAATCTCGCCGTGAGCATGGTCAGCCTCGATGTCTGTGACCTCTGCACGGGCTGAGGCTGTGGTCGGCTGTGGGCCGTTGCAGGAGGAGTGCATCGGACGCCGAGAACTGGGCCAGCTCTCCGAGACTCCCACGTCAGCCTCATAGGGGACGACGCAGTGCCTGGCTGTGGCCAGAACGAGATCTGATAACATCATCCGGAAGGGGGGGACGGCCGAGCACGCACACTCTGGCCTCATTTGCTCGCCATATGCCGTGTGCATGCACGCACTCGTCCAAGTGATCGGCGCTGCAGCTCAGCACACGCCAGCAAGCAAACATGCAGCAATGCTGGCTGCCCGGCGCCCCCCTCCCTCCCCCCCTAATCCTCCTTCATTCCCGTGCCGTCTGGCTGGCTAAAGTGATCCTTCCAGCGACTCTCTCTCTATCAGCCGAAGCAGTCCTGCCCAGTCGAAGAGAGAAGCCTCTCTCCCTCGTTATCATCTCCCGACCTTGTTCCCTGCCGTCTATCCATCCTTTCGCGCCCGCAGCGTCGCCATCTCGCCCATTCCCCCCCCTCCCCCTCTTTCCCCCCGGGCCCTGGTCCCTGGGTCCCGCCCACGGCGCGTGCCTCAGAAAGCGAGCCCGGGGGTGGACCACCAAGAAGCCAGAGAGAGGGCGAAGAAGGGCCATGCCGTGGGCAGTTTTATCTCCGCCGGGAGGAGTGAATCTCTTCACAGCTGGGGTCTGCGCTGTTTCATCTCGCGGCGGAGGAGAAGGAGATAACACCTCTTGGAGGACGCAGAGAGGACTAGCAACCCAGGGCTACAGTAGCAGCCGCCTGAGCTGGCTGTCGATCCTGCCGAGGTCACCCGGACTTCACCTCACCACCCGGGGGGCGCGAGAAGGGGAGGGGGGAGGGAGGACGTCGCAGCTGGGTGCAACCGTACGAACGAAGAAGAGTAAATCTCGTCTTATCGCATGGAAGTATCAGCCAGAACCCGAAACCTGCCTTACAAGACGACATATTACTGTACCAGTCCTGGATGGTATTGCAAGGATCCCACACACACACACTGCTGGCTCTGGCGGACCGCAGCCTGGCTTTTGATCGCCCGTCCTAGCCCGGAGCGCAGGCCTCCTCGCGAGAGACGATGCTCTCATTGCCCTTCTGCACGTCGCTCAACCCATGCACCCTGAACACTGAACAGATGGAAGTTCAGTAGGCGCTCACCACAGGAATTTCCCTCCCCCAGCGGTGCCAAGTTCGCTTCTCTCGTCCATTATCTCCAACTTTCTTAAGCCAGGGGGAAGAGAGAAGAAGGGGGGGGGCCACATAACGACACCAAAGCGGGCCCCGAACAATGGACATGGACCAGGGCCCCCTTTTCAGTGGAAACGCCAACTCATCGAGCTGGCCGCCGCCCGTTCTGCCTTTTTTTTTTTTTTTGCCTCTGTTCCCTTGCTGATACTGGGCGGCTATCTGAGATTCACCAGTCCGTCGTCGTCGTCGTCGTCTCCCCCCTGGAGCCAGTTTCACCAAGTAATCTCGCCAAACACCAACAAAGAGGAACACGCACCTTGCTGATTCGCCAAACCAGGGGACCAGCTCGCTTTGCATAAACCTGGACCTCGTTTTTGCAGATGGCCGCCGCCGCCGCCGGTGGTTGTTTTTTTCTTCTTTTTTTTTTCTCTTTGTTTTCTCTTTTTTTCTCTTTTTTTTTCCTTTTTTTTCTTTTTCTTTCTTTTTTTTTCTTTTTCTTTTTTTTTCTTTTTCTTTTTTGGCTGGCCTGTGTCCGTTGCTTCTCCACCGAGACCAACTTACCCCTAAGTCTAGCGGCTACGCTGTACTGACTATAATCGAGATTGCGAGATCGGGAACGGGTCCCTTTGTTTGTGAGATGTGATGATCCAGGTTGACCAGTACAGAACATACAGTACAGTAAGTAAGGACATGGACAGACGCAGAGGCCGGAGCGGCGCGCCGCGAAATGCTGCAGCTGGCGAAGTGCTGCATCAGAGTGCGGTCAACGGCAGCTCGTGTGTCTGCGTGTCAAGAGTGCAATCCGCAGCATCACACGACACACCCTCACCGGCGTGGAGAGGTCCTCACCGATGTGAGCACCGGCCAGTTTCTAGAGGGTTGACCGGGGTCTGCTCGTACTCCCTCCACTGGCTCTCTTTCTTCTTTGGAGTCCTCTTGGAACTCGGGATGGCATCACAGGGTCGCCCGGGCGTGGGCCCAGTAACTGACCTCGCAACGTGCGAAGAACCGGAGGATTGAAGATAATACGTGCAGCGTTGTATGCACCGCTCGTCGCATCACAACTGTGCCGAAGCAGACACACCCACAGTACGCACACCGTCCGCAGCGAACCCGCAGCCTGACGCATATGCCGCCGGGCTTGTGTGTGTGTGTATGTGTGTGTGTGTGTGTGTGTGTGTGTGTGTGTGGTATCATCTGCACAAATTAATGCATGCCCCTAAAACAACACTGTTCTGCCGTGGTGTGTGGGCTGAGCGTGGTTCAGCCCGTGTTTGTCCTGCTACTTCCTTCGAGTTGCCTGCAGCTGAAGATTGTCTCTCTCACGAACCATGACGTTGCGAACATCACATGCAGGACATCGTATAGACGAATATGGCTGGGCGTGGCAACCCTAACCCCCGGCCCACGCGCACCTCTCACCGACCATGCAGGCCCCGGCTGTGCCAAAACGCGTTGATCTTCAGCTGGCAACTCGCCGTCCGCTTGTGTCCAAGCTGGCCTAGCCCCGGATGCCGTGGCTGCGCGCTCGGTGGCTTTCCGGGCGCCAATACTTCTTCTGTGCAGGTGTGGGATGATGTCGAACGACTGGTTTCGAGTGTTCTCTCGTTTGGCTTGTTGGAGGGGCGGAGCTGGTGCATCGTGGGAGGGGTTTGTTCTCTCTTTTCTTCTCTTTCTCGAGGGCGTGCGTAAAAAACTGCAAAGTGCGTGCTTCGTAGACTCTGCTCAAGCGGGCTCAAAAACACTATCACAACGAACCTCCAGGGCACACATCTACCCGTAAAATCTACCAGGGCGAGCAAGAACGCCCTGAGGACCGGGCCCCGGGTTGGCGAGCATGAATCGGCTCCGGGATACATTCCGGTCGTCTCATCACGAAAAAAAGAAGAGAACAGAAAAAGCCAGGATTAAAAAGAAGAAGAAATCAAACAAAACTACATGAGGAAGATCCTTCCCCTGAGGCTCGTCGGTGGCAGCTTGGAGGTCCCGACCGGGCTCAGTCGGCTGCACTCAACAGCGCAACGGAGCACCTCCGATGAAAGCTCCGGCATACGCATTGTCGAATGACCAACACCGAAGCCCACCAGATGTGCCATGTCGAAACAACCACTTGGTCGAACCAATCCTTCTGGCTTCATCCTCCGCAAGGTGCAAGCCGAAAAAAAAGCCCTGCTAGGAACTCTGTGGAGACCGGGATGCCGCCTGCAGAGAGAAGGCTGTTTTCGACTTATCAGATCTTTCTCGCCAGGCTGTCGACCAGCAGGGGAAATAGCAAAAGGTGATACGATGCAGATCTCTCTTCCGGTCCTGGGCATGCACGATGGGGGAGGTGGGCGGCACGTAGAACGTCGAGAACAAACAATAGACGTAAAGGAAGCCAGGCTGTGCCGACGGGACCGCAGAATCACAAACCACAACGACAAAGAACCATACGATCACAGTTCCACCGGCCCAGCACGCTCCGCGCACTTGACTTTTGCTGCGTAGGCTGACCACCGCCAGTAGTCCCCCCCGGCCGGCGCCGGTCCGGGGGGACCCGGGGGCACCACCGGAGAGAACCCCCCGCAGCCGCCACGATCACCCAGCTCCACACAAGTGGTTCGGTTCTGTCCTAAGCTGGAACGACACAGTGGGGGAATTGCGCCAGTTTAAAAAAACAAAAACAAAAGGAAATATATATATATATATATATTTTTTTTTTTCACAACCACATCCGCGAACACAGCGGCCATCCGCCCATCGGAACCTGCACTGCACCGTGTATTCCTCCCCCCAGCGTAGTATACACTCTCATTTCTTTTGACTGCTCTCTCAGACACCCCTCCGTCAACTCTATCTGCGAGGATACCGGGACCTGAAGATTCTTACGTTATACCTCCCCACACAGCCTGGCCGGAGAAGCGAAATGCTCCATGATCACCGAAACAATCGGACGTCATCATCAGGTGTTTCCAGACGGGGAGAGAGGGTTGGCTTCAGCCACGATTCTGCTCGGCCGGGTTCTCCCTCCCCGCCACCCCGGAAGAGCCCTGCTCCACCAAGCCCGCACGCCTGCTGGTCGGAAAGACCCCCGTCGGCAGCAAATACCTCGCTCGTCGCATGGCCTACGGAGGATGTTGACCACACCACAGGGGCGCAGATTCTCGACGGAAAACCAAGCACCATACGCCGAAGCGTGGACAAAATCACCCGACCGGTGGCGATTCGGTCGGATGCACCAGCCGGTTACGGACTCATACATGACGAGGCGGCCAGAGATACAAAAAAAGAAGAAAAAAAGGGGGCGACCGGTGACGTTTTGATGTCTCTCCGCTCTTCGACAGACGTTTGAAGGGGGGGGGGGTATTTTTATTAATTTCCCTTTTTTTCTTTTTTCCCTTTAATTTGTCTCGTATCGTGATTAACGGAATGCATCCGCTTCAGGATATTGTATGCGACGTGACCGAGAAAAAAAAAGAAAAAAAAAGAAAAAAAAAGAAGAAAAAGAAGAAAAAGAAGAAAAAGAAGAAAAAGAAGAAAAAGAAGAAAAAGAAGAAAAAGAAGAAAAAGAAGAAAAAGAAGAAAAATGGGAAAAGAAAAGAAAAAACCCCCAAAGAAAAGAAAGAAACTCCGCGGATTCAAGAACCCACGGATTTCCGAAAATATCCCGGTGAGCCCGGCCGTCGTGGCCACGCCCGCGCTGCCTCAATCCGGAGGGCCGGTGCAAGCAGGGACAGAACCCGAGCACTCCGGCCGGCGACGATGGGACAGCCGGGCAGGCTCGGAGATGCCGGCACCGGAACACGCCGTTGTCCTCCTCAACCCCCCCCCGCGAGAACCTGCCAAAACCAGCCCTGTTGCGGGAGCCTCATTCCCACACGCCTGCACAATCCAATCTCGATGAAGCTTAGCTGGCACGGCCCATGTTCTTTTTGTTCCTTTTTTATTCTATTTTTCATTTTACACTTTTCTTTTTTTTTGCTCAGTTCGCTCGCCATCGTGGCCGTGGGATGCGGGCCAAGAATCCTGCCCAACCTGGACCTCGCCCAAATCTCCTGCCGCGGTGGTCTGCTGCTGAGCTGAAGCAGGCCGAGCTAGGCCGCGTTGGTACATAAGATTCAGCATCCAATATATCTGCCAGACTATTGGCCTTCGGCTCCTTGTGCGGGTGTCCGCGCGCTCCAATCGCCAGCCGTTGCCCCCTCCGGGCGTAGCCGCTCTCGCTGGCTGACAGTTGTGGGCCTGGGCCGTCAAGACAGGAGCAGGAGGCTGCAAGTGGCCGTGTGCAGTGATATTGCTTCTTCTCCCTTTCTCCGCGCTGTGTTTCTCGATGTTCGGCCTCACCGAGCGACACAAATGCGTGTGTGTGGTGTGAGGACACCAGGAACGGGTTTCGCTCGCAAGGAAAACAACCGCATCCCCCCAGCCAATCCACCTAACCTGAACAGGAATTTGCTTTTTCCCTTCCGCTGAGTCGATCCCGGTGGCTTCTCAGCTGTTCACATGCATGCTTGTATGTATCGACATACACACAGTGCAGTGCACCCTCGAGCAAAACGGTTGAGGGGGGAAAAGCATGATGACATGACGATGGCCACCGATGATACCTCTCCCTTTCACTCCCCCTTTTCTTCCCTCTGGCTTGCTTTATTCCTGGCCTCGGCTGCTCGCGAAGGCTGTTCCCAGGGGCTGGACTGTGTGGTGTCTCGCTCTCCCTTTCTTCCTGCCCGCCCGGCGATCCACCTCCGGGCCACACAGGAAACGTCATACCTCTGCCACCCCTCCTTTGCCGGTGTGCGGACCAGACATCACCGCCCGTCGCCGTGCGTGTTTGCGCTGGCGCGGGGACCGCTCCTGTGCTATGTGGCTGGTCTGTGCCCACTGGTCGCGAGGTCGACGGGACGCCGGCGGGGGATCCGTCTGGGGTGGGGCCCGGTGAGAGGTTGGCCGGGACGGAGTGTCTGCAGGATCCGACATAGAGGATCGGACTGATGTCTGGATTCGGTTTCTTGCCAGTCTCTAGCCCACTTTGACTGTCGTCGCACCAGGCAACGGAACTGGCCAACCGGCACTGTCATGTTTACAACGAGGATGCCGTCCCGGACTTCCCCAAAGACCTCCATGTCTGGGCCATCTCTTATCATCAGAGACAGCTACCCAGCCCGGCAGCCCATTCACGAAGAAACCAGCGAGTAATGCTACTGAGAGAGATTGCTGTTGTTGCACTTGTGTAACAATTCGCATCTCACCAGCACGGCCTTTGCCTTCCCCTCACTCACACGTTGTAAGTCGCTCAGAGGGGATATGATCTGAAGTGGGGCGAGTAGAATTTCACCTCCTTTTCATTCAACCGGCATATGCTTACTTGACCTCTTTAGAAGTGCAAACAGAGACAGATCTGAGAAGCATCCTCCCCACTGCAGCTGCACCCCTCCCCCGAGATATAGAAGCGAATTCGGCCCAGCCATGGCATCGGAAGCTCCCACGGCGAGCCTCCCGGTTCCGACGAGCTCGTGGCTTTACGGCGACAGCAAGGCAGCCTTCCTGGCCCGGCAGCTGTTTGTCACGCCCGCACCGGTTTTACCGAGCCACACTAGCCTGTCAGGCCGTACCGCGGTGGTGACAGGAGCAAACAGCGGGCTGGGATTTGAGTGTTGCCGACAGCTGCTGGGTCTGGGCCTCAGTCGTCTTGTCCTAGCCGTGCGCAGTGAAGAGAGGGGCCGCACTGCGCGCGAGCAACTGCTTGCACACATCTCGAAGACGGCAGATGCTGCCGCCGGTGTGGCCACGCCGCAGATCGAAGTGTGGCAGCTGGACATGCAGTCATACGACTCGGTGACGGCATTTGCCGCACGCTGCGCCTCCGACCAGTTGCCGTCTGGACTCGACCTTGCCGTTCTCAACGCCGCCGTCTTCAAGATTGCGCCTCAACAGCACACACCGTCCTCGCGCCACGAGGAGACGCTCCAGGTGAACTACCTGTCCACAGCCGCGCTTTCACTTCTGCTGCTCCCACTGCTCTCTCGCGCCAAACCCGGACCGGGACGCCTCGTCATCGTCAACTCCGAGACGGCCGCATGGGCCCGCTTTCAGAGCCGCCACGGGCAGGCTATCTTCGCGGCCTTTGATTCCCTTGCCTCTGACGAACCCGCCGATGAACGCTATGCCACAACAAAGCTGATGATGCAGCTGTTCGTCTCGTGTCTCGCGCGGCGGGTTCCCGGCCGGGCGGTGACGATCTGTTTGGTCAATCCGGGGCTTTGCCGCGGCACCGAGATGCACCGGGAGGCAACCGGCACGTTGTCGTCTGTGCTCCAGGGGATCAAGAGTACTCTTGGCCGGGCCGTCCAGGTTGGTGCGCGCACACTGACCGATGCAGCCGTGCTTCACGGGCCAGAGGTTCATGGACAGTATCTCGGAGATTGCTCAGTCCAACCGTAAGTTCTATATCATCTCTTCGCTGGGTGCAGGGGAAATTCCTATGGTTTCCGGCCTTGAGGCTCGACTAACCCAGCCTGGAATTTCTTGGTGTATAGGATGGCGAGTCTCGTGTATACGGATGAAGGCATAGAATTAAGTAGCAGGTTATGGGCTGAAACCATGGATGAACTTAAGTTCCTAGATATTGAAGATATTCTAGCCCAGGTCCAGGCAAAGAAGGAAGGAGAATAAGAATTCGGTTCTAAGAAGCTCATATTAAGCTAAAGGGTAAGGGTTATGTTACTATTAAGAGGAAAGAGGAAAGAGGAAAGAGGAAAGAAGTTATTAAAATCCTTTCGAATTCCCTTAAATGTCTCTCTATTCTTTCCCTATAATCTTTTAACTCTCTAACTTCCTCAACTTCCTCTTTTCTTTCCATTATCTTTAAACCTACTCTCTCTTTTCTTTCTACAATCTTCTCACTCTCTATCTAATTCCCTTAAGGCTCCTTTCTTTTCTTAATCCTTTTAACTCTATACTTCTAAGTTACTTTCTATTAGAATTTATGGGTTGAATTAATAGGGTATCAAGGCACCTAGTAAAGTTGCTCCTATATAAAATCAAAGCACCTATAATCGCCACCTTCTAGAAAGATATTACCCACTATAACTTCCTGTTAAAAAGAGGTTATAACTCTAACTCCTGACTAAAAGATATCTATTATAGGGACCTACAAGGATAAAGGCACCCCTTATAACCACTTACTAAAAATATATAGCCTAAATACTATAACGACCTACTAGAATAAAGGCACCTACTATAACTACCTACTAAAAGATACTACCTACTATACTAACACAGGTCATGGATGCCCTAGAGAGTATGTCTTTGGTGGCGAAGGTTTGAAGCAAATAACCCCAGTATGAAAATGCTGTTGATTTGATAAGCACTGCCTTCAACCTCTAAATCATTCGACATATGGCTCCGAGCACCCATGTACGCAGTCGGCATTGCGCACTCTGCGTGAATATGAGGAGAGGATGAGGACCCCGCCTAGCTGGGGGAGAAGGTTTCGTCAAAAGTTGGGGTCCTCTATTAAGTCGGGCCGGTGTCGTTGGTTTGGCCGGAGAAAAATGGAGATCGGACACCGAGGTGGGGCAGCCGGGCTCCGGAGAGGTTGACTGTGTCCGTGGGCTAGGGGTACAAACAAAAAAGCTGGGATGCCACCCCTGGAGCTAACCGGCGGGCATTTTATCCAACCGCACTTTCTCGGGGCCGTTGTCGGGCTTGCGGCTTTTTATTGCACACATGACGAAAGAGTATAGCCGAGACCATGATCGGCTCTGATTGATGGTCCCAAGGCAAGGAATCTACCACGGGTGTTCCTCTTCCTTCGAAACGAAACAGTCGATGCACGGGAAGAAGTTGAAGACAACGCACCACGAGACCTAGTATGTCCGTGATGCGCCGACTTCCTCTCCCCACGTCCCTCCGGAGCCGGAGTGATCAACCCCCCCGCGCGCTGCCGATAATTTTCGGTATCCTGGAGGCATGGCTTCAGAGGGCTGGCCTGGTGCCGGAGCCGGCCGCAGAGAGTTCGTCTCATTAGGGGTGGCTAACTACTCATGTCCATCCATGGCTTTCATATCTTCACGATTAATCACTTCCATATCGAAATCAATAGTCACCAAATAATGAAAGGTGTCCTATTGTGTGTAAATCGAACTGCCAAAGGCAGCAACTACGTGACCCGGTGGGGGGACCAAGATCCCGGAACATCGAAGTATCAAACTAAAAAGAGAATATTCAACAGCAGAACGACAAGACAACATCACAAACCAAGAAGACAAAACAACCATCATCACAATCATTGCAATCATTCGACCCCGGATATATAATTCTCCCCCCATCTCGCTGTGACAACCAAAGTGTCTTCCTTTTTTTTTTTTTTTGAGTCGAGAACATTGACAGGCCGTTTCCGTCTGTGACAGCTGTGCAGCGGACTTATTTGTCATCGACAGGCGTGACCTTGTATTCAGGGGTCTTGCCAGTCTCGACATCGTAGTCCTGGCTGCCAGAGTCGTAGGCGACAGCAAGTTCATCGATCTCGTCGCCAACCTCCAGCCAGCGGTCGCTGACAGCGGGCACGGGGAAGAAGTGCGACAGGGTCCAGTAGAGACCCGAAGACACAATAAAGCCGGAGAAGAAGTTGACGTTGTAGATGTAGGTGGCTCCAATGGGGACCTCAGTGCCGATGGCACCAGCAAAGCCGACGACGTTGATGACAATGCCACCGATGTAGGCAGCATAGGCGCGCCAGTTGAAGCCCATGGTGTAAAAGTACGGGCCGGTCTTACGGGCATCGTACAGCTCCTTCACCTCGAGATATCCCTTGCGGACGAAGTAGTAATCGGAGATCAACACACCAGCAATGGAGCTGAGGAACACACTGTAGGCTGACAGGTAGGTGGTGAACTTGTTGGCCGAGGTCAGGAGCGAGTACGGGCACATGGCGAGACCGATGGCAGCGCAGATGTATCCGCCGCGGCGGATGTTGAGATAGCGGGGCATCAGGGCCGTCATATCGGTGCCGGCCGAGACCGAGTTGGCGGCAATGTTGGTACCGAGCTGGGCGAGGGCAAAGGCGGAAGCAATGACGAACACTCCGAAGCGCTGACCCGAGCCGCCATCGTCAATGAACTTCTCGAGCAGGACGAGGGGATCCCAGATGGGGTCGCCGCCGTAGATAATGGCCGACGACGAGGAGACAATGATACCAATGAACGAGGTGACGGCGAAGCCAACGGGGATGGTGATCAGCTGCGACCACAGCGCATCGCGGGGCTTGCCGGCGAAACGAGAGAAATCGGGGTCGTTGACAATCAGGGTGGCGAAGTTGGAGATCGAGCTCATGATACCCTTGACAAACTCCCAGGCAAGCTCGGAGCCCTCCAGCGTGGACTTCTTGCGGACGACCGGGCCGATACCACCGGCACGGACCACGGCCCAGATCAGGAAGGAGATACCGGCGGCGGGCACAAAGTAGGCCTTGACGGTGAAGAGATGGCGAATCTTGTGCACGGGGAACCAGATGGCCGGAAGCGAGCAGAACCAGAAGATGAAGAACGAGGCATACTCGGCGGTGTTGGTGCCGGAGTCTTCTGAGAAGGTGTTGTGGATTTTGTCCTTGTCCTGAAGAAGAGAAAAAGAAGATGACGGTTAGAAAATTAGAAGTCTGATGATAAGATCCAGATAGGGGGTGTGAAATGGGGATGCGTCTAAGATGAGAAGCAAGCAGATATGGTGAAGAGCAGGACAGGTGATGTTCAGTGAAGTGCTAGAGCGTGTAAGTGAAGCTAGGCGTGGCGGCCGGCAACGGCCCGGCAGCGATAGTGGGGGTGGGGCAATCGTCGGGCGTTTTTTGTGTGTTTGCTTCCCCATGGCTGGAAAAGGCGCCAACCAAGAAACCAAGACCACCAAGCCACCAAAATAACTTGCCCAAGACTTCCAGATCGCGCGGATCATGAGATAGACGCAGTGACCGCCAATATAAGCTTGAACTCCGTACCAGACACAGGCTAAAATGGAGAGAGATTATTTGAAAAGTCAGAAAAAGAAATCCAGGGCCTCAACGATGGGCGTTGGCTGAGAGAGACAAGACACCACCAAAAAAAAAAAAAGCAAAAAAAAAAAAGGAAGAAAATTGAACGTACCCATGGCAGCGCGGTTGAACACAGGCCACAGACTTCCCCAAATGCCGAACGACGAGCGGCTGATGACGGGGAAACCAATGTGGTAGGTCGCACCAATGCGGCCGGTAATGCAGATGAACACACCGGCAATGGCGTATCCAATCCACACACACAGCCACGACTGCCACCACGACAGGCCGCCGACAATCATTGACGACGAAATCATCCAGGTGTTGATGTTGAACGAGTCGGCCACCCAGAACCCGACAAAGTTCCACGGGCCCCATTGGCGGCGCTCCTTCTCGACCGGTTTGAGATCATGGTTCGTGAGCTGGCAGGAGAAGAAAAAGAAACAAAGGCATGGGTTAGCATGTCGGTGTAAGACGGAAGAAACGTCGGGTAAGCTGAGGTGAGGGCAGTGACGCATATGACATGAGCCCTATATGGACAAAGGTCTCTGGACGTCTGAGTGCAGCAGAACAGCCAGGAGGCGAGTGTTCTCTCCCTCCGCTATCGTGTAAGTTGAGCATCCCAAAAATCAGCAGGACTCACCATCAACTGGGCTGTGGTCAGTCCAGGCTCAGCGTCTACTTCCAGCTTGAAGTAGGACTTGTCAGGCAGCTTTTCAGCCAACTTCCCGAAGACACCCATGTTTGGCGATATGGCTCTGGTTTCTTGGAATGACAGGGTTTCACAAGAGAGACACACAATAGGACCAAAAGAAGGCGTAGAGAGAAGGAAAAAAAGGAAGAAGAAGGATGAAAAGAAGAGACAAGAAAAAGGACGGAAAGGCTAACAGGAACCCTTAAAAGCACCTCCGTCACAGACAAAAAAAGATCCGGCGGATTATGTAAGGAAGTCCGGGTCTGGCGTGAGGGCGAAACCGGTATTGTCAGAGACAGTAGTGGCAACGCCGTTGTACAGACCAGTGATTGTCTCACAAACGGGGTGAAGAGAGCAAGAGAAGAGAGGAAGACGAAGGGCTCAGACAAGAAGAGTGGTGGGTGCTGATCTGGAGAGGAGATGTCTCTTGACAATCAGATGTCTTGATGCGAGGAGACAAAACAAAAAGAGGCGAGGCAGGGCCGTATTTATATATTGCCGGAGGCGGAAGAGCTCGACCACTCCACGCCGCATGGATTTGCATGTAAGTACATACTTGCATACAGTGCTGTACATATTTACTAAGTCGGTACATACATACTAATACTACTGCTACATAGGCCAGTAGGTCGCCATTGCGGTTTGATAGAGCCCCATCCCAGCTGGGAGAGTTCGCCTCCACGCACGATAAATGGAGGTCGAGAGACCGAAAATGCGAGGTCGGCCGTATCAGAGCTCCATGCATGGGTTAAGCCGGGGGTGTGTGGAGGTCCTGTGCGTATCACTGAGCTACATATGGGCCGTACTAGAGTAGTAGCCTGGCCCAAGCTTTCACCTCATCCAGAAAAGCCTGCCGATTCTGATGTGGTAGCCAACATCAACCTATCCTAGGCATGGTAATTGCTCTCCCCACTCTGCTCCTCCAGGACCAGGCGAGGGAGCCGACCCCCAACTTCGACCACCACGGCAAACGGCAGGTTTTTCTTCTTCCCTTGTTTATTTCACGCCCGGTGGTGATATCACAAAAGGTGTGGCTGCTCTAACCAAGCTGCATGTTGGGAGACTGTGGTTCGGGGTTACATTGGATTCTTGTTTGGGTGAGTATTTTTTTTGGCCGTGGCTGGAGGCGAGGCGAGCCCTTCGACTATCTGTAGCTCTTCGTTGCGTGCCGAAAGAGATGGAGCTGGGCCTTTGGCAGCCAGATCGGTTGCACCCCAGGAAGCCGTTAGACAGTCGTCATGTAAGTAACGATCACCGAGAGAGACGTCTAGGGCGGCCAGGAGACACAAGACGGCACAGCGAGAGACTCAATCTCCCACACCCACCCCGTTTATCTCCCCTCGTCCCCTTGGTCGCGAGCCATATAACAACCGACAGAATTTTCTCATCACGGCCACCACACCCTCCGATATTGATCAGGAGGATTGCCAAAATTTTCCGTGGTCTGGTTCCTGGTCTCCCAAGATAATGAAAAATGGACATTTCCGCCAGATGGAGCTGTGGGGTCGTGGTATAATCTTTTTTTTTTTTCTTTTTCCATGATATGTTCTGGTGGGTGTTATTCTGATCTTGGGTGACAGGGCTTGTTGATTGGCTGGAAGCAAAATCCCCCGGAGAAACACCAGAACGAGAAAATTAAAAACACTCTTATCGGTGAAGCCGGAGGGTACATCGGGGGATCCTAACAGTACCAGCCGGCCCACCGTCAAAATACGTGCTCCGCGCCGCAACCACCCCCTAGTCGCAACATGTACCTTTTCGCGGCGCCCTTGTACCTCCCCTATCTCCATACCACCGGCGACGGCCGGGGGTGGCTTGCCTCAGCCTGGCTTATGGAGCCAAGGAAGGAACTGAGCTGCATGCATGGCTCGTCCCTTCCTTGTCTGGCCCGCGTAGAAAAACTGACAACGCCCGTGCAACCCCAAAGGCCCACCCGGCACAAGTACCAGACAGCGCGCGAGGTACCTGGGCCACACACGCAACTGCCGCAGCGGCCGCGGGTACTTTTCTACCCACCCGGTACCTCCCGCACACAGAAGAGCTTATCTGTGACCCCGCAACGACATTGAAAAGCATTACTCGATCTCATCGAGTCAACCGAAAAGAATAAGAATCAGCCCTTCGCCAGACTTCGAAATCTCGTCGTCCGTTTGTTTTCCCTCTTCATGCCCATGGGCTTTTTCCTCGTTGTCTATCGTTTCTTGCCCGTTTTCGCCTGCGTTTTTTCCCCCTTCTCCCCTTCTCCCCTTCCCGCTTTTTTTTGGTCGCCCTGGCTCTTCTTTCTGCTCCGTCTGTTCCGTTTCCCTCGTTTCGTTATCTCTTCGTCGCCGTTGTTTTGTTTGCATCACGCAACATTGTGTTTCTTCCCCAGTCCACACCCCCCGGTTATCTCTGCTTCCTCTTGGTCTTGGTCTTTTCGAATCCTTTCCTCTGGTCTCCGATCTTCGCAGTCTGTGTCGTTGCTGTTCCCTTCTCGTCCTGCTGCATCTAATTCCCGCGGTTCTTCGTCCCCCTTGGGCCCTCGTTGCGCGCGTTATCTCTCGGCACGATTCCAAAGTCTTGTCTTTTGCATGCAACGCTCTTCGTGTGTGAGTCTATCGTGACGTCGGTGACCTGATGGATCAATCACGCCTTTCGGCCTCGGTCTAGATCGTTTGCGGCATCTCCGGATCGAATGACGCCTGATAGCAAAAACCTTGCTCTTTCATTGATTGCTCTCCCACATGCGGCTCTCGGTCTTTTTTGGAAGCTATCTCGAGATCTTCTGGTGATGCCTTCACTTTGCCACCCCCCAGCTCGCTTTCTCAGCACTTGTTGTCTTGGTAGCCCGGTCGACACGATATTTGCCTCATTTTCCCGCTGATTTCTGCTTCCATCCCGGTGGTAAAAGTTTTCTTCTACCGAGAAAGGTTTGTCGTGGTCCGACTTGTCGTTCTTGATATGCCCATCACCCACAAGTTTGTGGGGCGAGGGGGGGGTTTTTTTTTGGTCTACCCGTTAAAACATCCGTGCCCCGATTTCCCCCCCCGGACACTTACTGAACGGCAACGGCTTCATGTCTGACCTTTCACTTTTTCCCTCCTGCCTTTTGCCTCATGCTCTCTTCTTATTACCCACTTTGTGTCTTCCGTGGAGATCACTCCAACGCGGGCTCCAAGCGTGACTATGGATGGACCTATATTGGCCCATGCCATGCCCTGTTAGTGCAGCTCCAAGCGTAAGAAAAAGCCGCTTCAAGCGTTCTTTGCATGCTTATCTGGACAACCCTCGTGCCGCCACCTTTTTCTCCCCTTTCCCAGCATTCCAAGCCCCGGGAGTTTCTTTCTTTACCATACCTCCGTTCTCCGGATGACTCTCGGCGTTGCCGTCCCCCCCCCCCCTTCGTGATCGTGGGTTGTGATAGCAGTCGTAAAATATTCGTAGTTGCTCCAAGCATGTTGTATCAGCCAAGCTGAAATGCACATATCGGATGGTTGTTTGCAGTGACCAATCTGGGTTAGACCATAGAGACCACGGTCCGGGTTGTGCTGATGGTTGATTGTGGCAGCACTTATCTTTCAGCCGCTGTCTTTCTTCTGTCCCGTGCAGTTCCCGAGTGCATAGAATGCTATCACTATCACCCCGTTCTGGCCCTTCATCTCAGGTTCTTATCTCCAATCCAGTATGATCCGTACAACCTAGCCAGTGTTACATCAATCTGTAGAGGCATTATACTACCGCTAACTGGGGCTTCCTGATAAGCTGGAGAATTTGCGTGCCCTCCAGACCAGATTCCCAGGTTCGTATCGTATGCCCGCTTAACCCAACGAGTAAGTCAGACCCAGGCACTCGGCCATTCTTCTCGGCCCTGGCCAGCATCTGTTTATCTGTTTATCTTGTTTATCTTTAGCTGGGAACTACTGCGTGAGATACATGCCGTATCTCCAACGGTTGGCGGCTATCCCAATCTGAACGTCCTGTGCCACGCCATTTCCCCCCCATCTGCTCCTGTCACCCACCCGTCAGTGATCGCCGAGGACATCCCAGTACAGAAGCAGTAGCCTATACCGCTATCTCTATACCAGGCCCGATAGTGATATCGTCTCACTTCTCGCAGTCAACATCTCGTTTCCCAGCGGCTGATAACCGCCTCGGACACCCTCCTGCAGCATGGGGCTTGGCGCGGCCGCAACGACCTTTCTGTACTGGCCTGGATGCACCTGTGTAAACGAGAGGAGATACGGCTGGACGAGGGCTTGCGCATGTGCGTGCCACAGGGTGACGGATCCCGACACCACCCGCTTGGAAAGGCCGCACATACTGTTCAGTACACATCCGGGAAAGGTCTGTGTGAACAGGTGTGCATCACTGACTGACATCCCCCCCCCGGCCCACCGACCACTCACTTTTACAGCACCGGCTGCGTTCGTGGAATCCTCACCAGGCGAGAGAGACACTTCCCCCACGAATTTCCGCACAGGTTGCATTCCATGCACCTCGACGTGGTACTGATAAAGCACCACAGACAGCCTCTCGCTTAACTCAACCACTCACCCAAACTGGATTCCTGAACCTGGGTGGGTATGCATGCACATGGATGCATGCGTGGACGTATATTCTATGGTTGTGTTGGGCGACGGTAGTCCCGAACATTGGGCAACAAATCAGCCACATGTCTCGCCCGCCGCTCGGGTGCCGTGGGGGCCCCCCCGTTTGGTGTTCGCGTTTGCAAGTGCACACTGCAACCAAATGCCAAAGGGGAGGGAGGATAGAAAACCAGCGTGTTCACGGGGTGATCCCGCGCCTGAGGAAACCGGTCTGCGTTCGACCTGATATCATCGGTGTCTCATGCCGCCGACTTCGGCTTGGTGGGAGCATTTGCCCCAAGACATGAGTGTGATGAAGATTCCCCTCACGAAAAACCGGGGTAGATGTGCTGTGGCAGCGAAGATGCAGTTCGAGAACGTGATTGAGCAAAAGGCATATAGGAACTAGGGTTAGGGCCTGTCACTGCGTGCTCTTACATGGGTTGCCCACGATACCAATCGATGTGTTGGTGTGCGGTACAGTCTGAATTAGACGGATTGCAGGCAAACCACCGGGATATTAAGGGTAACCGTGGTGAACATACAGAAATATAGTGACGCAAAACAGTCCAAATCAAACGCCCATGATGATATTATCAAACAAGAGCAATGCCAAACTTTTCCACGCAATGCAGCAACAAAGACGTTTCTACCACCCCCCGTTTGCACACACAACAGACCACTGACAAGCTCTACCACCGCTTTGTTCTCTCCAGAACCTTGAGCTTCTTCTGGAACCGCTGGCCCATCTCCACACCGCCCGCACCACTGCCCCGCGGCCCGTCCGTGGTCTCCCGCTCGCGCTTGCGGCTCTTCTCCAGCAGGGCCCGCGTGCCCGAAGGCGCGTCCCGCCGGCGCGTGAGCCGCTCGATGCGGTCGGCGCCGTCGTCCAGCCCGCGCCACTCCTCGCCGCCAAACTGCATGCGCCGCGCCGCGGCCCCGCCGTCCATGCGCCGCTGCTTGGCCTTCTCCTTCTTGCTCATGCTCGGCAGCCGCACAAAGTTCGACTCTTCGTAGTCGCGCCGCTCGGTCTCGTCGCGCCGCTGTGCCGCCGTCTTCACCACCCGGCCGCGCTGCTCAATCGTCGTGCCGATGCTGGGCTCGGCCGTCGGCACCGTCGAGAACTCGTCTTCCAGGTACTCGTCCATCGTGCGCGACCGCTGCACCTTGCGCTGCTGGCGCTCGCTGCCGGGCCCGTCGCGCGTCTCGGTGCCGGGCATGACCACCCGCCGGGTGTGCGACGACTTCCAGATGCCTGGCTTGCCGTCGCCGCCGTCTTCCGCGTGGCCGTCCTCACCACGAGAGGCTTCCCCGTTGCGAGAAAACTTGGCCCGGGGAACAAAGGCGGAGATCCTGGGAGCAAGCACACTGTTCGCTCCAGCACCGAGCCCGTTGTCGGAGACTGATTCCGCATCGGAGGCGTCGGGGTTGTCACTGTCGCTGCTATCGTCGTCGTTGTCGTCGTCATCGTTCTCAGAGGTTGACTTGTCTGAATCTTCAGTCTTGCCGGCAGCTGCTCCCTCCACGGGTTTCGCCTCGCGCTGGGCGTTGTTCGCAGCACGGAGCACCTTGTCGATCTGGTACCGGAGCTTGCCCTCCAGCGGCCGAACTCCCTTTTCAAGATAGAGCCGGAGTTCAACTAGCTTCTTGACGATGTCATCGGTATCCTCAAAAGCGGCCGTGTCGGTCTTCGAGCCCTTCTTCTTTTTGCCGTCAGCTCCCACCACAGCATCCTTGGAGTTCCGGAGTTTCACAAGAATCAAAAACACGACGTGCTGGAGATACGAAAGAAGGAGTTCGTTCTTGACATCTAGGAGGGAGATGCCGTTGGGAGTTGGTTCGAGAGTGTCGAGGTTCGGTCCGGCCTCAAGCGTCGCTGCCAGAGACTGCGTGAGAGAGTCCACAAGGCCCGAGAGGGTTGTTGGTGCTGCGGCCATCTTGCCCGCAAAAAGCAGATCCGGTGGGAAAGACAGTCGAGTCGTAAACTTGGTATGTATGAGCTTTGAAGTTGATAGTGACAGCAATATATGCGACAGGCCGACTTTTGCCTCGAAATGAGGAAATGTTTGCAAGTGTTTGTGGATTTTGGTGAACAGAAACTTAATGTTGCAAAAAAAAAAAAAACCTTCAAGAAAAAAAAAAGTCTTATCCTTATCATCCATATCGATAGCGATAGCGATAGCGATAACCCTTGCGATAGCAAACGCGGTCTCCTTCTCACGTAATCGCGTCTGGCACGAAAAAACAGCGTTGGCCTTTGAGCTTCCAGGCGTTTGCCCGTTATGTAATCGCTTCCATTTTGGCCGATACGAAGCTCTCTTGTTTCTGGATCCTTATGAGTGTGGCCTTTCCCCTAATTGTCGTCAGCACACTAAATTATCTATTGAAGATTTCTGCTGCTCACATCTTCGCATTTCACTATTTTCATCTGTGGATCTCTTTCTTCTCTTCTTCCCGACGTATCTCCCTGAAACTTGGTATCAAAGCTGGATTCTTCCCCCCTTTTTTGGCGGCTTGCGCATTCCCCCTTCTTGGATGGTCTCCCTCCAATGAACTCTGCAAGTACATGTGCGTGTGAATGAATACATAGGACACGCAACCCCCCCAAGTACAGACAGGTCCCATTTACGGGAGCCTGATCCTTTTCGCCTTTTCATCTTCGGTGCGCATTGACCTTCCGACCTTCCATCGTCTCCTATAGCCCTCTTCCGCATATAACCCGATAACTTCCTCCGATCCCGACCTCCCCGAAAGCTTTCGCGACCATGCTCGGCCTCGACCTTCGGCCATCTTCGGCCGTCGCGCTTCTGGCGCTGCCATCTTTGGCCTCAGCCTTCTACCTCCCTGGCGTTGCGCCAACCTCATATAAGCCCGGCGACCTTGTGCCCCTCTACGTTAACAGTATAACACCGGCCCAGTCGATGCAGGATTCCCTCCTCCATTCGGTGGTGTCGTACGACTACTACCATCCCATTTTCCAGTTCTGCCAGCCCGAGGGCGGCCCCAAAGATGTCTCCGAGAGCCTGGGAAGCATCCTGTTTGGCGACCGCATAAAGACGTCTCCGTTTGAGCTTAAGATGGGCGAGAATGGCCACTGCAAGTCTCTGTGCAGAACCAAGTACAACAAGGTCAACGCCGCCTTCATGAAGCTGCGAATCGCCCAGGGCTACACGCTCAACTGGCTCGTCGACAGCCTTCCGGCCGCCCAGCAGATGGTCGATACGGCGAGCGGCGCCACCTTCTACAGCCCCGGCTTTGCCATGGGCAGCGTCGATAACCAGCGCCAGGTTATGATCAACAACCACTACGACATCATCGTCGAGTACCACAAGGTCAACAACGACCCCAACCAGCTCCGTGTTGTCGGTGTTGTTGTGCAGCCGTCGTCCAAGGCCTACGGCGATGGCCCTGTCGACTGCTCCACCGACCACCCGCCGCTGGTCATTGACTTTGGCACCGAGCTGGATGTCACTTTCAGCTACAACGTGTACTGGAAGGAGTCTGACACCGCCTGGGCCACCCGTTGGGACAAGTACCTGCATGTCTTCGACCCCAAGATTCACTGGTTCTGGCTTATCGACACCGCCATCATTGTTGCCATCCTGGTTATGACTGTGACCTCCATCCTGGTGCGTAGCCTTCGCCGGGACATCGCCCGTTACAACCGCCTCGACGACATCTCGCTCGAAGACATGAACGGCACCTCCAGCCTGGAAGATGGCGTGCAGGAGGATTCGGGCTGGAAGCTCGTCCACGGCGACGTCTTCCGCAACCCGCCTCACCCTCTGCTGCTGTCCGTGCTCCTCGGCAACGGTGCGCAGATCTTCGTCATGACTGCGCTTACCATTCTCTTTGCGCTTCTTGGTTTCCTGTCGCCGTCGAATCGTGGATCCCTCGGCACTATTATGATCCTGCTGTATACTGTTCTCGGCTTCGTCGGCGGATACGTGTCGGCCCGCATCTACAAGACCTTCCAGGGCGAGAAGTGGAAGCTCAACATTGCTCTGACGCCTCTGCTGGTCCCCGGTGTTGTGTTTGGCACTTTCTTCCTGCTCAACTTGTTCCTGTGGGCTATGCAGTCGTCTGGCGCCGTTCCGTTCACCACGATGCTGGTGATTGTGGCCATCTGGTTTGTCATCTCGATTCCGCTGTCGATCGTCGGCTCGTTCCTGGGCTTCCGCGCCAAGGAGTTTGAGGCGCCGGTTCGCACCAACCAGATCCCGCGCCAGATCCCGCCGCAGACGACCTATCTGCGCCCTCTCCCCAGCATGTTGATCGTCGGCATGCTTCCGTTCGGCGCCATCTTCGTCGAGCTGTACTTCATCATGAACTCGATCTGGTTCAGCCGGATCTACTACATGTTCGGCTTCCTGTTCCTGTGCTTCGGCCTGATGGTGGTAGTCTGCGCCACCGTTACCATTCTGCTGACCTACTTCCTGTTGTGCTCGGAGAACTACAACTGGCAATGGCGCTCGTTCCTGGCGGCTGGTACCAGCGGACTGTACATCTTCCTCAACTGCATTCTGTACCTTGTTACCAAGGTCAAGTTGACGAGCCTGCCGGCCGTCGTGCTTTACGTCGGCTACAGTGGACTGATCTCGTCGTTGTTCTTCATCCTTACTGGTAAGTTAAAGCTCCTCTATGCTTTACTAGGTCACACGTGGTATCCGCATACTAACATCTATTCTAGGCGCCATTGGCTACTTCTCGAGCTTCTGGTTCACTCGCAAGATTTACTCTTCAATCAAGACGGACTAAACCTGTTCACGACTGAGATCATTTCTTGTGGACGTGAATTTTTCGCCGAGTTCTGAGGCTCTCTCGATTTTCTCCTTCTCCTTTGTCCTTATTTATTCGTCTTGGATCGCCTCCGCCCCCTTTTTTAGACGCGGGATCAATCAATCTCGCTTGTATCGATTACTGTCTTACTTTCCCTTTGTAACTCGCATAGGAGCCGGTTCATTTTTTCCCGTTTTCTCGTGTATACAATATTTTCTTGTTTTCTTTCTCAGTCTATTTCTTCATGTTGCCACCGTTTTATGTCCTATCTCTTTTTTTTCTTTTTTTTTCGATTTTCGTCCTTTTCGATTGTGTTATTAAACCGCCGATCTGAACATTCAGCTGCGTCATCGAGATATTGAATCTTCACAGTCCGCTTCAGAATCATTGCCAAGGGCGGAACCCAAAATGATTTAACGAGAAGGGCTAAGAATGTTACGTGTGACACACACAGGCCTTTCATCCGTGTTCTGGTTTGATGGAGTTCTGGGCGAAGAAAAGTCTCGGTATTGGTTGTTTTGGGTGACGAACGTGGGGTTGTATTTTGAGACTGAAACCACTGGGAAGATTTTCACAATCGCGATGTATTGATGCAGGGAAAATAGAGAGTCACATACTTCCAAACTGTGGCTTTAATCGTTATGATGCTTGCTTGAAAGTCGAAAAGCGTGAGCGCAAATGATGCAGATATTGTGTAATGCTGGACACCCTCGCTGAGACCCTGCCGCTCAATCGTCGTCATCCATATCATCCAGGCTCGTAAACTGGAACTGCTTCTTCTCGCCAGGGCCCGAGGTGCTGCTCCGCGGCGCACCGACCGTGCTCGCCCTGCGCCACGTCTCCTGCTCCTTCTCGCGCTGCACACGCACGCGCTCCCTCTCCTCCCGCAGCCGCCGATCCCGCTCCTCGCGCTCCCGCTGCTCGCGTTCTTCCCGCTCGCGCCGCTCGTCCTCCTCGCGCCGCAGCCGCTCCTCCTCCTCGGCGGGGTCGTAGCCGCGCGGGTCGATCCCGCGGTCCAGCAGCTCCTGGTTGGCCGCCAGCGCGCCGATGCCGATCTGCTCTTCGGCCGGCCACGGGAAGAACACCGCGCCGGAGAGCGGGTTCAGGTGCATGGTCAGCAGCTCGGGCAGCCGGGTGTGGGTGCCGCCGCTCGCCTGCGACGGGGGCTCGGTGGTCGGCTGCGACGCGCTGGGCGTGGGCGGGTGTGTCTGAAGCGGGGTCTGCGCGGCGCTGAGGCCCTGCGAGCCGGGCTCGACTCCGTCGGCGCCCGGGCCGTCGCCGACGCCGTTCGTGACGCCTGCTGGCGGCATGGTGGTCTTGCTGATGCGGCGGGCGTACGCGAGCATCTCGTCGTAGCTGAAGCGGTTGTTGGAGCCAGTGGAGAAGTTCGTGGTCGGCGTGGTCACAACATCGCGCCGCGTCGTCGCCAGTGTGGTGAGCGTCTCTTGGATCTGTTTGTCGAGCACGGCCGACGCCTCGCGCAGCTGCTGGATCTTGACATAGTTGACCTGGTGGGCTTGGACTGCAAGGACAGCACCGTCAGTACACGGGAACCCCGCCACAACACAGCTGGGCGAACAGAAGAAAAGCAGTTCGGACCGTACCCTGTTCCAAGCCTTTGCAGAGCTCGTTGTCGGAGGCTTCGAGCTCGCGTGCTTGGGCAATGGTCGGGTGAAACTTCGTGACCGAGTCTACTAGAGTCGACAGAGCCCGCTCTAGTCGCTCAAAGCGCGCATCGATGATTTTGTCCATGGTGAGCAGGGCCAGTGGCTTTCTCGGCTCTGACAGCTGTCTGGTCAAAATGGACAGTGAGAAGTTGAAGTTGGTTCAGCTTTTCTTGCTGCCGACTTGCAGACATGGGCGATTGGATTGAAGAGAAAAATGCACGTGCTATATCATGTGACCTCAATGTCTTCTCTTCTCAAGTTCGGCTCCACCACCAGCCAATCAGAAGCTCGTAGTTTTTCGGCCTCAATCCAGTGATTTTCTTTTTCTGAAAGTTGAACTTCAAGCTCTTCCATTCTGCGTTTGCACCCTTCATTCATCACACTTAAAACTGCGTTGACTGTCTACCACAATGTTTGCTGTAAGTCAATTGCATCAATATGTTCTATCTGGCCCGGAATAACTGTTCTGGTTAAGCCTCAGAGGCTTTCTCTGCTGTTCTTGTTTGTTCCGTGATCTCCCGATCTGGCTGGCTGACAAGAGTTATTTTCTTCGTGACAGACTCCCGCGAGACGAATTGGCCAGCAGGCCTTCAAGAGCGCCTATGGCCCCAAGTACGTACACCAATGATGGCGACGGCATTTCCTGGCTACGAACATCTTCTCCGATCCCGGATGGCGCAATTCCCGTCCGTGCCGGCCGGGCGCCCCGATGACGTCCCGACTCCGTCCTTGCGAATCATGAGATGGTTCTCCAGCAACTGAATGCTAACGTTCTGTGCTCACCAACCAGCTACCACATCCAGCCCAACGTCAAGGGCATCACCTCAACCAAGCTGGTCCGATTGTAAGCTACGAATGCTATAGACCGACCGGCCAAAAGCCGAGAACGCAAACGCAGACTGATTGACTGACCCTCTCCCTCCAGCTCCCTGCACCTCGCTGCGTACGGAGGCGCTGCCGCCGCTGCCGTGATTCTCTTCACGTCTGGAATTCCCCGTGTCCAGACCGACGTGATCGGCACTGTCCCCTTCATGCGCACTCTGTTCAAGAAGAACATCCACCCCCAGGACAACGTCAGTACTTTGACCACCGCGACGACATGTGTGAGAAGCCCAACTAACGCTGGCTTTCCACGACCTCTCTCTTCTAGCCGTTCTAAACTCGAACTCTCATCTTGTTTGCTGTTCATACGCGCGACGTGCCAGAGAGCGCACCGACTGTATAGAAGTGTTTCTAATAGAGCTTTTGTTCATTGTTTTGCTGTGATTTGACTCAAGGTTCTGTGTGGTGCGGTGGATGTTGCATGTTGTGGTGCCTGGTGGTTTCTCTCTCGTGACTGTATCGAAGTGTACGACGCTCTCTACTAATGCTATCTAGGGTACGGACACGACGATATACCACCGGATTACGCATGATTGGGGACTAGGGAATGGGCAGGAAACAAACGGGTTTCCATTGCGTGCGCGACGCTATATATTTACATGGCGTGGCATGTGCTACACGGGAACGGATCGGTCAAGCCGCCCATCGACACGAACTGCCAGCCGACAAGAGTGAACCAAATACACCCTTCCTCCGGTCGGGGTATTTCGCTAAAACCAATCAAAAACACACAAGAACAATCACCCTTCCTCCGGATGGGGTATTTTGCTGAACCAAAAGCGAGAAAAGAGAAACACAGAAACAATGACCCGTCCTCCGGATGGGGTAATTTGCTGAAAACCAGATCAACCAAAAAAAGCAGAAACAATCACCCTTCCTCCGGATGGGGTATTTTGCTAAACCTTAACATAAAATCATGAACATGCAGGAAGTTGAAATTGGTCGGGAGAAGCCACCCAGCAGACGAAGGCTCTTGAGTCAGGGTCTTCTGAATCTGAGCGGAACTTCAGAAAGAAAGCTGGCCATTGCAGCGGGACCGGACGCGCAACGGCCGGAGCACCGAGGTAGGATTCTTAGTCCTGTTTGGTGGTGACCTCGACCTCCTCGACCTCGATCTCGTTCTTCTTCTCCTGGGCACGAGTATGGGTGCCGACGCACACGTACTTGCGGAACTTGCGAGCGGGAACCTTGGCTTGGAACTGTGTGGCGCGACAAGACACGGAATGTTAGCAAAGGAACGAACGATAGCGGCGGAAACGGAACGTCAAGCAGCCGCGGTACCAACTTACCATCTCGTCGATCTCCTCGAGGGTGCGGCCCTTGACCTCGGGCAGGAAGAAGAACACCCAGACGGCGCCGATGATGCACGACGGGAACCAGATGAAGCCGTAGCGCGGGCCCCAGTTCAGCGAGGCCGGGTTGATGAAGTACGGGGCGGTGAAGGTGGTGAGCCAGGCCCAGAAGAAGCCCGACGCGGCGGCCAGACCGAAGGTGTAGCTGCGCAGGCGCTGCGACGGCAGCTCGCCGCCCGACACCCAGGCGTAGGTGGAGATCATGCCGTTGTAGCTCATCATGTACAGGCACGACATTGCCACCAGCACCTTTCCGGCGGCGATCTGACCCGGCAGGATGTGGTAGACGAGCGCAACGATCAGCTGCAGGAAGCCGCAGACGGTCAGACCGGTCATCAGGAGCACGCGGCGGCGGCCGTAGCGGACGACGATCAGCGCGTTCATGATGATGGCGACGAGACCGGCGGCACTGAGCACGCAGCTCATGGCGAAGGCGTTGGTCACGCGGGCCATACCGAAGAAGTAGGCCTTGTAAGCTGTGGCATGGAAATTGTGGTGGGTTAAGACAGGGAGTTCCTTTTGAAAGCCATTTCAGGAGATGCAGCGGGACGACTGACCGATGATGAACATGGAGCCCGAGGCAGCCTGCAGGCTGACGGCCGAGACAGCCAGGAAGGTGCGGCGGCGGTCGACGGGGTCCTTGAACATATCCATGATGCCGATGCCCTTGCCCATCTCGCGCTCGCGCTCGATGATGGCCTCGACCTCCGACACCTCCTCCTCGACGTCGTGGCCGTCGGGACGCAGCCAGGTGAGGGCCTTGACGCCGGCCTCGCGGTGGCCGTTCTGGATCAGCCAGCGCGGAGACTCGGGGAGGAAAAACATGGCAACGGAGAGCAGCAGCGGGACGAGGTAGATCAGGCCCAGGGGGATCAGGTAGGCCGAGCGGTCGGGGCGGCGGGCGGTGGCCCAGTCGATGATGGTGCCGATGAGGGTGCCCTAGAGGTGTGCAAACACCGGGTTAGAACAGCGATGCGTGGGAGAGGGAACGGGATCGGGGCCATGGACTTACAAACGCCGTCGAGAACTGGAACAGCGTCAGGAACAGCGCGCGGTACTTGGCGGGGCTGCACTCCTGCACGTACAGCTGCGAGAAGGTCATGAAGTAGCCGTTGGCGAGGCCGATCAGGAAGCGGCCGACGTACAGCGCCTCGATGCTGGTGGTGGCCATCATGATGATGTTGGACACGATGCACAGCAGGCTGGCGAGCCACAGCGACTGGCGGCGGCTGAGCCACGTGGCGGTCATGCCGGCGGTGCCGGAGCTGATGAAGGCGCCGAGCGTCATCAGCGACGAGATCAGCTGCTGGCGCAGCGGCGTGAGGTTCCAGCCGAGCGCCGTCTGCGGGGCGGGGAAGCCGAAGATCTAGACGGGGGGAGGGAAGAGAGTGTGGCGGTTAGACAGCCGTGTATACCAGAAAACACACCGCAGGTGACATCGAGGACAATGTGCTGCCACCACCACGACCACTAGGCAGAAAAAAAGGAAAAGCACATCAACAACAGCGACTCACCTCCAGGAAGCCACGCATGGCCTGGATGTTGCCGATGATGCCGAAGTCGATGCCGTACTGGAACGGCGACATCAGAATCAGCGAGCACGCCACAAACACGCGCCAGTTGGCGCGGATGGTGACATCCTTCTCGTTCTGCAGAGGCATGGTGGGCGAAGCCGGGCGTGGGTGCCGTGCAGCAGGGCAGATTCGGCGAGTGCGGTCTCTGTGGGCGGACGTGTTCCTCTCACTTCTCAGGAAGAAGAGAGATGTTGTGTGTCTCTCGACCGGGAGTCTCTTTTCAAAGGCAGGTGAGCATGAACAATGAGAGAAGAGAATGACGAAGAGATTGCCTCCAGTGGTATGGAAAGGAGAGAGAGAGATGGAAGAGAGTGAGGGGAGAGTGTTTATGGGAGGTGGAGGGGAGGAGATGGATGCTGTTTATATATATGTTCTTCGCTCAATTCGTGCTCTCCAGCATAGCCAGCATTCGATTTGACAGGACTTGTCAGTCACGTTTGAAGCTACATTACCTACCTCTCTCCACAGCTCTTCTGTGAGTGCAATTCACCTTCTTCACTCCCTGGTGAAATGGGGGTGTGTGTATGGTACTCTACAGTACAGTACTAGTGGTGGTAGCAGCGCTGTGCACATACCAGGCAAACCTGGAGAACCCACA
>LNGL01000029.1:241989-268710 GCA_001510565.1 Knoxdaviesia proteae
GTGGCTGTACGCGCCGTACCTCGCAGCTACCATCGGCCTGTCGCTGGCCACGGTCAAGTTCAACACCATCGTGCACCCGTTCACGCTCGCCGACAACCGCCACTACATGTTCTACGTGTTCCGCTACACCATCCGCCAGCCCGGCGCCACGCGCTTCGCCCTCGTCGCCGTGTACACGCTGTGCCGCTGGCTGGCGTGGGACACGCTGGCGCCCGACAGCCAGGACGAGCCGCCGCCGCCGCCGCACCCCGCATCCGGGACCACTACCGCGCCGCCGCTGGCGTCGACTACCGCGCTGCTGCTGCTCACCGCCACGCTCTCGCTGGTCACGGCGCCGCTGGTCGAGCCGCGCTACTTCATCCTGCCGTGGCTGATGTGGCGGCTGCTCGTGCCGCAGTGGCGCATCCGCTCCGACTCGGCCGTGGCCCGCGTGGTGCCCGCCGCCGTGCTCCGTGGGATGCAGTCTGTCGATGTGCGCCTGGTGCTGGAGACGGTGTACCTGGCGGCCATCAACGGCGCGACCATGTACGTGTTCCTTTACCGGGCCGTCAAGGCGAGAGACGGCAGCGTTATCCGGTTCATGTGGTGATGGGGCGCTGTCTACAAGACGGGGTGTCCGATGATTGGGAGAAGGGGTGGGATTGGTACGGGGGCATCCATGTTGACCTATAAACTAGTGTGCCGTGCTTGATATAGACCGTATGCAGGCTTTAGCAATCAGACGTTTCCATTTTCGCTTCGACTTCATCAACAGTAGAGCAAACGGTGAATTCAGGAGGATTAAATCCCCGATCCCGTGGACATTGGGGGGTTGTATTCCATATTGAGAAATCTATAAATCCCTTCCAGCCATGTTGCCTCGCACCGCAAGGGTTTTGTTCCGGGCCGCTCCGGCCCGCCTAGGCCACCCTGCAAGGCCAGAAGATGCACATCCGCAATTCGACAAGTGTGTGTATGTATCATGTACACGTTAGACAAGGAGAGTGTAAAACGAGGAGGAGTGCGGTCTCCTCAGCGGGAAGAGCCCAGAGTTTAGAAACAAAACAGAAAACAGAAAACAGAAAACAGAAAACAGAAACGAAGAAAAGCAGAACACTTTGACGCCGGTTTCAAGCCATTTATACCACGAGAGGAGCCCATATGATAGAAACAAAAAAAAAGAGAGAGAGAGAAAGCCAAGGGTGGGAACGACGGAATCGAGGCCGTGGGAAGAGTCGTCAAATCGAGAGAGACGAACAAGAACCAGACCAAACAAAAGAGGATCTAATAACCCCGAAGAGAACAGTCGGGCGAGTGGTTGTGTATAGTCTAGTGTATGAGGGTGTGTGGTTCGTTCGTTGATACATCTGTCGCCGCTTCTCTGAGTGTTCAAGCCGGCGATAAGCCCAGCATCGCTCACAAGCTTAACCGGTCGAGACTGAGCCCGTCGTTGCTGCGCACCCGCTTGATGACCCCGAGCTTGAAGAAGCGCTCTTCGCCGGCCGCCGTCCGACCGCCGATATACCACTTCTCAGCGCCCAGCACATCCCGGAACCCCTCGCTGCTACTGTCGCTGCCCCTGCGGCGGCCCCCCGCCGGGATAGGGATGCCGCGCGGCGAGTGGAGCGGGCGCTGGCCGACCACCGTCGTCGTCGACGACGCTGCCGCCGATGCCGATGGCGATTGCGCAGCGGCCGACGACGAGGCCGCGGACGTCGCTGACGGCGCGGGGGACGGCGACGATGCTGCCGTGCGTACAGCGGGACCGGGCCCGGGCTGGAAGGAGGCTGCGGATGCGGACGCGGGGGAAGGGGTCGAGGCGCTGCCCTGCGGCGGCTTGTTCGCGGTGCCCATCGGCGACGGCGGTTGTTGGCGGAAGGCGGCGAAGAAGGTGGAGAGGAAGTAGGGGCGATGCGACGGCATCGTGGCCGAGAGGGCGGAAGCGACGGGGGCGGCGAGAGCGGCGTGGGTGGACATGGGAGGGGATGAAATGGGGGGGAGAGATATAGACGAGAAAGGAGAGAGAGAGAGAGGGTCGAAGATCTCAGAGAGAGGCCGGCTCACGGGGGACGGTACGATCGGAGGAGCGGAGGGACAGCGTCAAGGTAGTTTCGGCGTATGAGTCGACGAGGAAGCGCTGATCGGGTGGTGTGTTCTGGCTGCCTCAGACAGACACAAACGGCACCCCGGTAAATGCACAGGGTGTGCCTTGCAAGTTGTATTGATAGACCCGACAAAAAGGTAGTCAGACGGGGTGTTCTGGACTGTTCATGTAGGCTAGGCTTGAACTCAGGGATCGCAGCGTCGCAGCCTCGACTTCTTGGCGGATTTGGGGGTGAAAGAGGATTCTCCAAGGCCGTTCCAGATGGCCGGACACACGATCGAGGGGCGGGCGAAGGGGGAATGTGGTATATGTACTGTAGAGGAGAGAGTGGAGAGAGTGGAGAGTAGAAGAGTTCGAAGAGGAAGAGAGAGACTTCAAAGGTGGTGTGGGTAGTGGAAGGAAGATAGAGAACCCAAGAAGCACTCCGGACACGATCTGAGAATGCGGGGAACGGGAAAATGGTATGATCTCTCGAAAGGAAAAGAATCGCTGAAAGTCTCGGCCGAAGGAGTGTGGGAAGAACAGTCAAAGATGCGAAGGAAGAGGCCCCGTGGCGAGGACTTTGGGAAACGAGAAAAAAAAATAAAAATAAAAATAAAAAACCAACCACACGGACTGATGGAGAAAACCAGTCACCGTCGGCCAATCCCGGAAGCCACGGAGAAAGAAGCGAAAGAGGGCCCCCGAACGAACGAACAAAATATGCCGTGTTTGCTTGCTGGTCCTTGTTTCCGGTGTCGTGTGCCCTGACGACGGGTCCTTTGGGTCGCTTCTTCAGATGAACGGTGCAGGAAGTGTATGTGTGTGGAGTGGTGGTCTGTCTCTCGCGATCGGCGTGGTGTGTGTCTTAAAGTGTAGAAGGACTCCCTCTCGTGGTGATTTAAATCTGAGTTTGAATCCAGCAATGCATCCAAACGATCTCAGATCCGCGATAATCTTTTTTTCTTTTTCTTTTTTCGTCTGTGAGTAATCCTGGGGCTTTAATAGGCTCCGACGACTGGCAGCTGACGGCACTTGATGACACCTGGAAGCTCCGAGCCGAGGTCGTGGTTAGGGTTACGCGAACCCGAGGGCGATATATCGGCGTGTGAAAACTGGTGCTGGGGACGGACGTTGGAAAAACCCGATAGACAGAAAAGACCAAGAAGAGGAAAAGGGACGCAAAGGTCGGGACCATGCCGGCCATATGTACTTTACTCCGGCGGGGGAGCCAGCGGCACTACTCTCGCCCTCGCTTTTCTCTTTCCTCTCGACGTCGCACAACTGGCTCGCAGATTCACCGCAGATTCACCTTGAGATATCGGACCATCGACGGACGCTGGACTCTGGATTCGCCCCAGACCACCCGGAGATACTCTGTGTCTATGTCTTCGGCCACACCATCCAGCCCCGGAGGTACATCGCCCACAAGTACCGGCGATTGCGTTCCACGTTCCAGCCTCGATTTGCAGTCGCTTCTCTCCCTCTCTCTCTCTCGCTCTTCGATTTCGGTCGCTTCAACGATCACTCGTGCTGCACGTTGGCGAGCTGTGTCCATTTACCAACTGCGGCATTTATTGTCCTTCTGCCTGTTCGGTGTGAGTGGGTTTTCGTGCGCGAGTGTGTGTGTGTGTGTGTGTGTGTGTGTGGCCCTACCCGTTTTCCTCGTCGTTGGTCTTCCTCCCACTCCCACCTTTGCTGCGTCCCGCCCTACCATCCGCAGCGCCTCATAGTGTTCCTCTCGCCGAGGGAAACCACCTTACTCGATGTGTTTTCTGCCGCCGTCTAACCGGAAAAGACATAGACCGCCACTGCTGCAATCCTACGAACTACATGCCCGATGTCACCATACGAGAGACCAGCGCGCGTTGGCGGTTCGCTTGTGAACTGTCGGTGACCTGGCGCGAGGGAGAGAGAGAGAGAGAGAGAGAGCGAACGGCCACAGAATCAACCACATGTCTGTCTGCTGCCATCTTCTTAACAGGATAATAAAATCCCGCTCTTTGTTATCGTTGGGCAGTGCCCCAACATCCATCGGCTGCCTCAGGCGAGAAGCCAGCAAACTCCGGTGATGCCGCATATGCTGGAATGTGGCATCACCGCGCAAGGGGGTTTAACCCGGAGCGTTTGTCCGTTCCTCTGAAAACGCTCCAAAATCCCGACGACCAAAAGAGAGGAAGTGCACCAGCATAACAGAACCTCACCCGATGATTGAGGAGAAAGCAGCAGCAAACTCCTCGCCAGGAATCTGCAATTCCACTCCAAAGCTTATCGCCTTGCCGTTCCACCTCCGGATAGACCAAAGCGCCCGGGGCTCCTGCGCCTGCATCTACCCACCCCACCGCTCACTCGGCGGCCTGGCATGGCTGGCTGCTCTGGCTGCAGCGAATTGTAGACGAGGCGATTGTAATTGCTGGCGCAGTCTGCCACAGGGTAGGGCAGCTGTTGTCGCCAGGACGCAGCAGCTTGAGAATCGGCGGCCGTCTCTAACTCTCTCCAAGCTGGGGTCGTCGTGAACAGCCTGGAATGGTGGGGCCCGGCGGCTGGTATCGTGAACTTTGGGTCGACGGTCGCACAAGGTTGGGAAAATCCGTTCCGTGTGTCGTCAGAGCTGGCAGGGGTTCACGGGATTGAAGAAAAAAAGTAACCACGGAAGGGCAACACAAACCCGCAGAAACCGGAACACGGTCGAAATAAACACCGCCGGAACATTCATTTCCCTCGGACACTGCCGGCGTTCGGCCGCGGACAATGTCCCGCCAAGGGACTCTTGCCTGCCCCGCCAACTCTCCGCTAACCCTTACCGTAACCCTACCCCTACCCCTACCCCTAACTACCCCTCTCCGATCGTCTTGCCGCTTACGTTATCCGCCGAAACATCTGGAAGCCCAAAGACGCCCCAGTTGGCTCATTTTCATGGAATGTCCGGGCCAGGAGCATCGGCCGAGTCCGTGATTTATCTATTTCTCTCTTATAAATGAGGAAGCGAAGAGTCAACCCTGACTTGATTGAAATATCTCAGTCATGGTGTCCCGATAAACACAAGTCTTCACCTATTAGTTTATGGCTGTCTTAGGCTTCGAAGCCCAAGTAAACAACCACGCTGCATTTGTCATTGTTCAAGAGTTCGAAGATATAAATAGTGATATCTCTATTGACTTTGTCACATCTTCATTCACATCTACGAGCTCCTAATACTATCAAACCTCTCCCTATTTCTTTGTTTCTTCCATTTTCCGTTTCTGTCTTCTCCCTCTCCGTTCTCCTCCTCACTTTATCCCCCTTACAGACGGATCAACGAACCACATGTCCGCCACAAGCTGATATTGGGAGTTATCGACTTCTTTTATCCTCCGTTCCTTGCGGACCTTATCCAGAGAAGCCTTTTGGGTCCCATTCCTGTCTCTGCATAACGTCCTCTATCTGTCTCTGCTCTTCCTGAGAGTGGACTCTATATGGGCTCGTCTGTCTCATCATCCACCAACCCTAACCCGCCACCACCCAACCCTAAACGGCCCAACCACTACCAGCAACGCCGGCCCTCCGCCCCCGCTCCCACCATGACCGACGCGGCCAGAGCTCTCGCCTTCAAGCAGGAGGGCAACACCTTCTTCAACCAGAAAGACTATGTCAGTGCGGACAGTCTCTATTCAAAGGCGTAAGTGTGTGTCTTTTCCGCAAAGCTTTGATCCGTTCTCAAGCCACACTAACACCGAGAGACCCCCACCGCAGCATCATCGCGGATCCCAAGAACTTCGCCTTATATACAAATCGCGCTATGGCCCGCCTGAAGCTCGGGCTGTACGAGTCGGCCATAATGGACTGCCAGGCATGTCTCAACCTGTCGAAAGACAACATGAAGGCCCACTACACCCTCTCGCAGGGCCTCGCCGGCATCGAGGACTTCACCGGCGCCCTCAAGCACGCGCAGATCGCCCGCGAGCTCGCCGCCGCCACGGGCGACAAGTCGCTGGCCGCCATCACCGCGCAGATCCTGCGGTGCCGTAAAGAGCGGTGGGAGCGCCAGGAGCGCACGCGGCGCCGCGCCGAGAGCGAGCTTGAGGACCAGCTGCGCAGCCTGCTGGCGCGCGAGCGCGACGACTACGCGCGTGAAGCCGCTGACGACGGCGAGCGCCGCGAGATTGAAGAAGAGTACGCCGCCAAGCTTGAGCAGCTGGCCGGCGTGTTCGACCGTGCGCGGGTGTCCTCCGAGAAGCGCCGCCGCGTGCCCGACTGGGCGATTGACGATATCACGTTTGATATCATGGTGGATCCTGTGGTGGTGAGTCTCTTTCTGTCGATGCATAGACCTCGCTATCTGGAGTTTCCTGCTGCTAACTTTGAACCCTGTGTAGACCAAATCCGGCAAGTCCTTCGAACGTGCCTCCATCCTGGAACACCTCCGCCGGTCTCAGACCGACCCGCTCACCCGTGAGCCTCTCCGCGCCGAAGACCTGCGGCCCGATATCAACCTCCGCCAGGCGTGTGAGGAATTCATTCAGGAGAACGGCTGGGCAGTGGATTGGTAAACACCACGCTCTTCGTCTGTCTGATGTCGGCCAGCCACTGGCACTGTCCACCAAGTCAGACTGCGTTTTCAGAGACCCCCTCTTAGATCGTAACCTCGACATCCACCATTGTCTCTTACCCCCGTCGTCTTCCGCTTCCATCCAAATATGTTTCTCGTGCTTATTCTCCTTTTTAAACATCTTCCCATCACCATCCATTTCCTTTCCTTTTTCTACGATTAATGTCTCTTCCGTACTCTTTTGAATACTGGACCTAACTGCATTTCCCGGAGTTTGGCCTACCAGTTGTCCTGTCCCTGAATCTTATTTCGTTCCTGTTCTCTTTCTGTTCAGCCTTTTCTTTGTTTCTCGTGTGTTGATCTTTTCCGGGAGGTGTACGCTTTTCCAAGACTGTTTTTATCCCTCGCTATCTGTATATCCTGAAACCAGCATGTTCCAAGCATTTACCATAACCTTATCTACAGCTTCATATCCTGATTGTTTCCTGTGATGCAGGTGAAAAGAAAGTCTATAACTAACTAGCTACTAACATTATACTGCAACCGCTGACCGTTCCACAGGCCGGCGGATAAACATCATCAAGCTCCGAACCCGCTTGACCACTCTTTGCTTGCTCTTCACACCACGAGCATTCGTCGACACCGTCTTCTCACTCCGTGACGCATCTGTTTCACCCGCATGCCCCTCAGCCTCCGTCGTCACATCTTCCTCCCGCAGCAGTCCGCGGTCCCGCAGAACAGCGCGCACCACCGACTCCAGCATCTTCTCCACGTTCTCCCCGCTCTTGGCACTGACTTCGACGAACGGCACCGCGATCCCGAGTCTCTGCGCCGTCGCTTCGCCCTCCACGCGCGATACCTGCCGAAGGCCCGTAGTCGAGGTCGCCGTTCCCGCCAGCATGGTCTGCGTCGAAGCAGTGTCCTCTCCCGCCGACCGCGCGTCGCTGGTGAGATCCTCGGTGGTGGCCTGTGTGGTGGCTTCGGTTGTGGTAATCGGCGTTGGGTTGCCCGTGCGCAGCCACGTCTCGACAGCCTCGGCCCGCGTAGCCAGCGAACGCACCGTGGCCGGCGTGCCCGCGGCCCCCGACATCTGAGTGACCGGCATCGAGCGGCGGCGCTCCAGAGCCAGCGGTCTCAGTCTAGCTGCCCGCATGCCCCCACTGTCCGCGAAACTGGTCTGGCGGCGCACGAGCAGCGCAGACACGCCGACCACATGCTCGCGGAAGAGCGGGTGCACCACCGCGCGCTGGGCCGCCGCGATGGCCTCCACGGCGATCTCCTTGGCCGTCTGCGGCGACGAGTGCACCGCGGCCGCCGGTCTCGGCACGTCGTCGATGTCGCTCTTGGTCCCGACCAGGGCCACAACCGGCGGTTTGCGCCGTTTCCCCCCCCGGATTCTCCGCGCCGAGGCGGCGGAGAACGACGCGAACGAGGCCGCCCGCGGGAGCCGGTGCGCGCGGGGTCTGGGCTGCGCGTTGCGGCCGCGGCCGGCGAGAATATCGGCCTCGTTCAGAGCCACGCTGTGCATCTGCAGCTCGGTGTGCGCCGCCACTGCCATGGCGAGCGACGAGCGCTGGGCCACGTCGTACACCAGGACCACGGCGTCAAAGCCGCCCTTGGACACGCCGCCGTCGCGCGGGACCACGGGGACACTGACCAGCTCAATCATGTAGCCGGCAGCCGCTCCGGCAGTCGACCCAGGGTCGGTCTGGAACGGTGTAGCATGCGGTGTGGGCTCGGCAGAGGCGCCGCGGTGGGCGGACGCCGGGTTCGAGACCACCGATTCGGACGTGGCGGGCGTGCGTGCGTGGCGGGGCATCGCGGCGAGCACAGCCCCACTGGGCGGGGAGAGCGGCCGAGCTCCGGGGGCCGGAGAGGCCGCTGCCGGGGGATTCTCGGCCGTCTGTGGCTGGAACGTGAAGAAGCGGCGTGTGGCCAGCGTGAGGGCTGGGTCGTACATCGCAGGGTACGTGTTCGTGGAGATCTAGAGGCGACAGACAGATACCTGTGTTAGACAGCACATCCATTGTGAAGAAGGCCACGCCGATATACACCCGGGACATGATGCGCAAACGTACCCGGCACTCCAGACTGCGCTTGCCGACGCCGGGCGGCCCGACCAGCAAGATCCGGATCGTTGGGAGCGGTTCGCGCGCCATGCTTGTGTGGCCTGTGAAGCTTGAAGCTGTGAGTAGAAACAGATGATGAACTTTCAGTGTCTGTGTGATGTGTCAGAAAACACAGTTCACTCTTATATGGAAACACGCGCGGGAATGGAAGTTTGCCTGTGCGTGTATTCAGGCCACTTTTCCAGGTGTGCTATCTACATGCTACCGTCGCTTAAGTCCAACTTTATCTGGCACGTTGAGAATACAAGCCACCAGCTAATGCCTCCAGCAAACCACACAAACAAACCTTCACAGGCATGCCAACCAAGGCTTATGAAACGGTGTGTATCACAGGCATTTTGCCCACTGTTGCAGATCCTTTGTTATGATGAACAGGCTAATTTGTGTAAAGAACCTCCAGTACACCTTGTGCCGTCGATCAAGGAGTTTACTAGTAGGCCTTCATGTTCTCTTGCTCACTATTCTTTCTCTAGATGAAAATTAGGGTAAGAATATCCTAGAAGGTTAGAGTGTGTTGAGGCAACCCTAAACCCTAATGATAGCCAATTCTCACGACATCTAGTAAGTTCACAGTTACAAATCATATCAAATAGCACACTGAATTCAATAGCAACACACTAACTAATAGAACAAACCTTAGGTCCAATCAGGTCAAAGAAAGACTGAAAAAAAGAAAGAAAAGTCAGGTCTGAACTCTGCTAATAACAAAATGAACTGAAACAAAGGTCAAGAAATTAGGAAGTCCTCCACACAAGAACACCTCCATACCTACGTAAGCCAAAAGGAGAATGAAAAAGGGACAAAGAAATGGGCACACTCGGAGTCAGAAAGAAAAAGAAAGGGAAGGGAAGCAAAGTAGAAACAGAACCAGAAACAACGTGTACTTCCTGGGGCAGATTCACAAACACCAGCCCCACCTGGATTGCAGAATGCAAGAGTCGTGTATGTGAGTTCGAGCGGACCATAAACACACAAAAAACGAAGGGAAAAGCATCTCTCTCACACCTCAATACCCCCACGCCAGTTCCGGGAGGGAATGCCGGTAGCCTGGGGTTCACGGCCGCGCTGGCCACCATGCCATGGGGTCAGACGGCGGCATCGGTCAGTCCCCTTGCAGCCAGTGGCCACCGGGAGTCGCTCAAGTAGCCGCAGCCTGGCGATGAGCACGGCCGGTCGGCGAAAGCATGCCGACCGGGACCCCAGCCGACGAGTAGAACACCATGGGCCGGTCCTCGCCTCCCGGAGGCAGTGGCAGGCCCAGGCCCGGCAGCACCGGGCCCATCCGGTATCCCGGCGGCGGCACCTCCGGCGCGGCGCCCGGCTTCGGCGTGGCCGTCTCCAGGGCCATGCGGATGTCGGCAGCGTCCTCGGCCGCCTTGGACGCCCCGTCCTGGCCGGGCCGGGGCTTGCTCTTGCCGAAGGTCAGGAAGTACAGGATGGTAGCCGCGTTGCGCAGCACGCGCATATGGTGGGCCAGGTCGCGCGTCTGCGGGTACGGGCTGGTGCCGTGGTCGATGCTGCCGCTGCTGCTCGAGCTGCCGGGGCGGCTCTCGCCGTCCGAGTCGGCGCCGCCGCCGCCGCCGCCGCGCGACGGCTTGAACTCCGGCACCGCGCGGATGTCGGCCACGTCGGCGGCGTGGGCCTCGTGCTGCGCGCTGAGCGCGGTGAAGTACGCCGCCACCAGATGTGGGAGGCGGGTCCTGGCCGCCTCGAACTCGCGCTTCCAGTACGTGTCATCGCTGTCCTCATGGGGCGAATTGTCGCCGCAGAACGAGGATCCGGGCAGGCCGCCGCCAGGCAGTCCATTGCCGGGCATGCAGAAGCTGGGGTACGGCAGGATCACGGAAATGGGGCCCAGGTCGCGCTTGGGGGCAGCGTGGCCTCCGGTCTGCGTGGCCGAGTGACCCGAGCGGACCGAGTGGTGACCCGACTGGGCCGAGTGCACCGGGTGACCCGACTGGACCGTGTAGTGACCTGAGTCGACCGAGCAGGCCGAGTGGGCTGGGTGGTGAGTCCCGTGGTAAGCCCCATGGTGAGCCGAGTGGGCCGAGTGAGCAGTGGCAGCCGAAGCCTGGCCGTTCATGTTAGCCGCAGCGTGGCTAGCGGCTGGAACCGAAGCCGCCGGCTGGGGTGTGACGTCCGCCCCATCATCATCCTCATAATCAGACATATATTCTTCACCCCACCCGTCTAAGTCGCCGTCCTCCTCATCTTCATCCTCATCCTCCTCTCCTCCATTGGTGAGTTCGTGCTCCAGGGGCTCGGTGGCTGCCGTGGTGGCAACCGCAGTAGCAACTGCGGCGACAGCCGGGTCCTGGGCGGGCTGGGATGTGGTGGCTGCAGTGTCCACGAAAGCCGCGGCCAGGGAGCCAGGCGGGGTCATGGTCTTCTTGCCGCTGCAGGGAACCGCTGCAGGAGCGGCAGTGCAAGGTTCGGGAGCCATGCCGATAAGCTTGTCTGGGGAAGTGGGTAGATGAAGACTGAAAGGGGGGAGAGGGGCAAAATAGGCTTCTCTAGACTTGAGGAGAAGAGCGTAGTTGTAGGGGCAGCGGGTGGATTAGGGAAGATGTAAGACGGGTGGAAAAGTGGGAGGTGGTTGTGGAAGTGGTGATGGCAGCAAGATATGAAGGCAACAGTGCAGCGAAGAAGGACAGTTTGACGGCAAGAAAGCAGTGTTTGTGGGAGAGTATCACAACGATGAAAAAGCAGGTGAAGAAGAGTGAGGAGGAAAGGTCGATGAGTGTGAAGGCTTGGAGTGTTTGGCCTGGTCGGGATATCTCAAGATAAAGACATCCGAGTGAGGGAAACCGCTGCTTTATATAGCCGAGGACTCACAACCTCACAAGACTGAAGACATGTGCAACTTGCACTCAAATATACATGTTTCTCACCCTTTCTCATTCTGCTATCCCCCTTTCACCAGAGCCACGCCTGCACCATCGATGAATCTGGCATCTCGTTCCCCAAAGCAGGAGTTTGGACTCCAAGAACACGCCGAATACATCGACACCCCCGGACGTCTCGAGTAAACGCCGGCCGTCGCCAGAGGCATTCCTTTTTTTTGTCGTGCACCGGGGCGTGTGCAACTGACGTTCCAGGCCCTCACAGGAAAAAGCAAGCAACTCAGGATCAACGCCAAAGCTGAGAAGGATCCGGAGTCGAGGATGTCGACGAAGGAGCACCATCGCAGATAGAGAAAGAGCAGAAGAAGAAACGCAGACGCCGTCACATCATCGTCTAGCCAGTCACGCTGCATGGAGTTCATCCTGGCATCGTTGGAGGCTGGCCTATGACTGTTGTGGCCTGGCAAAAGCAACCGGATATCAACATGATCTGTGAACCGAGAAACCCGAGAAATAAGCAACTGTCTGACAAAAGAAACGACTGCACCTCGATGAGTTTCTTCTCGGCCGGTCGAGAAGCGTCTCGCAGGGGCTGAAAACGCCACGATCAAAACGAACAACATCTGCTTAAGGGCATGAGAAGGATCCATGCAAAGGGAAAGCAGCTCCGAGGAGGGGTGGTGGTGGGCGGGGGGTGAAGAGCACTTGAACTTGCAAGCGGGGAACGCCACATCGATACGTGCATATCGATATGCACATGTCAGAACAGGAACACCTCCAGTCTAGACCGTGGTCCCTCCGCAGTGAGTCAGGCCAAAGCGGCGTGCCAGAAAGAGGGAACGACAGAAAAGGAAACGAACGGACAGGCCCGTGACTGACTCAGGTCGTGGCGTTCTGACCCTTATCCTATTAGCCTTCCCCCCTCGTCTCTGTTTCGAGGCAGGAAGCACAGGGAGACAGGCAAAAGGAACCACACCATATCACAACTCTGGACTCTCGCCGGCACGGGTCCATTCCCAGATCCATCGTGCCTTTGCAACACCTTTCCGCAGAGTATCAAGAGTTGGTGGCGCCCCCTGAGCTGGACACTCAAAGTGCCCAGCCCTTATCGCTAAGTCCGGAGACGTCTCCCTTCACAACGTCCCCTCTTTCACATATCTCTGTTGACGTGATCTCTTCTGCCACCCTCATATCCCAGGATGAACTCAGTGAGGACGCTGGTCTGGTGTCTGACAATGGAATGACACTGCAGCAAGTGACTGCCGTTCCCTATGGGAGACCATGTCTCGATGAGATGGAAGAACCGTAACGAAGACCAGAGACTATCTACCAGCTCAGAAACGCAGACTCTGACAGCACTTTCCGTACCGCAGTAGACAGTCAACAGTCGAGACGAACAGTTGGCCGCAAGTGGGAGAACCAACGACCCAACGAAACCGCAATGTCCCAGACAAAACAGGGAAACCCGCATGCAAACGCAAAAGCCCACACTATCTGATCCAGACTCATCTGGCTTTGCTCACCGCATATTTCCGCACGCCCTATCTCTGCACCAAGTCGTGTCTCAGAGACTGAAAAGTCTAAAGAGACACCACCACTCGGTTGAGGGCAGAGGAGTGTAGATACTACGGCAGCGTGTTCCGGCGACTCTCCGACGTTGTCCAGACCAGTCCAAGATGCACAGAGGTTCCGCCCCCAGAAAAAGCAACATCGGGATCATAGCTGAAGGCATCCAATCATGACGATCGCAGGATAAGAGAAAAGAGGGGGGGGAGAAGCGCACGATGCAGGGCACACACGAGCCATCGATAGTCAAAAGCCACACAGGGGAGACGGCGGTGGGATGGCAAAAAGAAGGACGGCCCGAAGGGATCAGCACGCGCGTTTGCAGCCCTAGCTGAGTCGTGAGCAAAAGGAAACGAGCGCCTTGAGCAAACAGATCACATCGGATTCTCCTCACCATACAGCAGTAACACATCCGCCCACGGCCCACCACATCAAAAGGAAGCACTTCATAGAAAGCCACAGAGCACAACCAACCACAGCAAAAGGAACTCCCAAGACCACAATTCTAGACCCCTCCTCATCAAAAGAAATCCTAGCACAAGCGAGACGAAAATCCCATGTTGTCGCTGATTGGCCGTTCGACACTCTCACCATTCCGGAGCCGGTAAATAAGAAATAAGCGGGGCGCGCCGGTGTGCACGGGCCACAGCGGCCCCACAAACGGCATAGCGCCGGAAGTTCCTTTTGATGTCGTCTCTGTGCCGTGTTTGTGCTTGCAGCTGGGTCTTAGGGGAGCAAAGAAGAAAAGAACCGGATATTATGTGAGATAGGAGTATGGCTTCTGGCAATCCTTCATTTACTTCTTTTTTTTTTTCACTCTCTCCTGTTCACTGCATCGTTTTTTCACCACGAGTGACCGTCCTGATCTGCCTTTCGTTTCTTTTGCTGTGTGAATTCCCCTCACTGCCGATCTCTCCTCATACAGTTGCAAAGTTCAGGCTAGGCCGTGTCGGCCCCCCCTGAGGCTTGTTCTCCGCTCACAATTGTACTGTACTGTACATGAGACTGGCTTATCGTGTCTCTCCTCTATCACACGGCACGCCACCGTCTGCCCCGCGGAGTCCGTCAAACACAACAGCGGGCCCTTACTTGAAGTGTCCCACCCGACACAGATTAGAGCCCAGATAAGCATCGTCGGAACAGTGCCCGGCTTTGCGGGCAGGATAGAGTAGCATCGTTGGCCAGTCCCACGCGAGCCATCGACCAGGACGAGCCCTGTTGCACTCCGTTCTAAGCATCTAACTGACATGGATAGAAGGCACAGAATAGTGGCACAGTTGCTGGTGATCGTGTTCGGGCCGGATCATATCGTTTTTCGCGTCTTCACAACTCTCTTTCCAGCCAGGCCAGCAACCAAAAGCAAGCTCTCGGAATTCCGGGTCTCATATCAAAGGCCGAGGGCTGCTTCCTATTGCACAGGCTCGCACTCGGTCTTCCTTCGCTCTCTTACCCACCCACACACACATACACACACATACTCTCTCTCTCTCAGTCTGCCGTTCCCCCACCTATGACGGTAGTGGTAGCTGCAGAAGCGAGGGGAAAGCCTTGAAAAGGGGCAAGGGCTGAATATCAGCCCAGCCCTCGTGCCCTTGCATTCCACATCGCCCTTCGGTGACTGTGAGCTGCAATGCAAGGGAGGCCAATCCTCCAGAGGCCCAGACCTCAATGGACGACGAAAAGGAACAGGAAAGAGAAGATATCTATGTTTGTACGTGGATTTGCACTGCATTAGCTACCTCGTCTGTGATGGAGGGCATACGATCACCGTCCTCCCAAAGTGGCGCTGGCTCACCCGGCCCGGCTGCCTCTCGCCCAGCCACTCGTCCTGTATCTCGCGGTGGCCCTAGGCTCAGTCCGCCGGGTGCCATGCACCCACTCTCCCCGCATAGGGACACGCTCCCGGTACAGTCCGGTCACCAGAGAACGCCACCACAGATCGCCGTGCTGAGGAAATCCTGCGGCGAGTCTGCCCAGAGTCGCTCATGACACTGCTCTGGCAGGACATTTCCGAAACTGTCGGATGGGTGTGGTAGCCCGACCTGCGCCATCAAGCGAGCTGGCCGTCCACCGGAAACGCGAAGACTCGGTCGACCGTCACACCGGGCCGGATATATGGCTTTGCAGATATATTGCTTTGTACGAGGAGATATGCGTCACTATCATTTATTGCAACTAGTCGAAGCGTAATTGCCAAGTCCTGCCTATCATAGGACGGACGTGAGCAACTCTGGGTTCCTTTTGATAGACGGCAGCACGATGACGACGGTGGTCCGGACATGGCTGCGTTACTGGCGGGTACAATCACATGTCAAGGCTCTGATTGATTTGCGTCGTGTCCTTCTGCCTCCAGCGCACATTCATGTTTTCTCTAGGGAACGGGGAAACATTGCGACACGGGGGCGTATGGTGAGAATCTGTAAGTGTTCAGGCTTAACCCTAGTCTCACCACTTCTCAACATGCCATCGGTCACTCCCATATCATAGCATCACCATCGAGCATGTGCAGATAGATTGAATCAGATCAGTATTAAGTGCTATATTAACTAGGTATCTCCCCATATCTCATCTCACGAAACGCTGGCCCGCCGAAACAAATCACAGTCTGCACACATCGGCACCCTGGAACGCCCGCCCATACGCGCGATTCCAATCATCCACCAGCACGTAGCCGGTATGGCTCGCCCCGCACCCGCCGTCAAGAATCTTCATCGCATCGCTAGCCTCGCTGCGGAAGCACCGCCCCGGCTGGAGCGTGTCGAGGCCGGTGCCGGCGTTCTTGGGATCGAGGCTGCCGGCAAAGTTGCACCAGTAGGCCACCACGCCGCCGCGCGTGAACATCACCGCCACGTTCGGCTGGTAGTAGATGCCGGCGTCGCAGCTGCCCAGCAGCTCGTCGCGCACCGCGTGGAACGCGTCCATGTCCATGTTCTGCCCGAAGACGCCGCACATCGCGTACGGCGACGGCAGCGCCTCGGCGTCGCGCGCCGCCGGCGTGCGGGAGTGCCGTGCAGCGACGGCTGGGGCGCTGGATAGCGCGCCGAGGAGCGCCGGCGCGCCGGTGGCTTCGCCGGCATCGTCGAACGACACGGCGTAGATGCCGTCGGCCAGGTCTGTGGGTATTTGGAAGGCTTGGGTGGTCGCAGCAAAGAGGACCGCCGCTGTCCGGAGGGTTGAAAGAAGTCTGGCCATTGTGGACGAGGGGGGTGTGGAGGTGAAGAAGAATTAGAGATAGTATCGAGAGCTTTTCAGATTTGATACTATCTGAGTACAATCTCAGCTCTGAGGAAGATGGCCTGGTAATGATGAGTATGAGTGAGAGGAAATGCTGAGAGAGAAGATGAATTCTGTGTCTCTCTCTTCCAGTCACTCCCTCATTCCCGGGTTCCCATCGCCATTTTATAGTCGTCTTCGCCATCAATATCAACCTCAGCTCCATCCACATTTGACAGTCCCTCACAGACAACACCCTCCATTCCGGAGCTTTCAAATGGTCTCAATATCACCACCATCCATATTTAGACCACGGGAAAATTCCTCTCCCAATCTATATCTCGCTAATATCTGCAAGTCCATAGTACATCCAAGCTTCCCAGCCACAGACAAGCAGATCTCACAGACATTCGGATTCCGGGAATGCCGTCGAGGGGGAAACACAGCAAGCCGAAAACCGCACCTCTGGCGTTGAGACTCGCTTCACGACACTGATATGCTGCCTACCGTTCAATTCATCAGCTCAAAGACATACCTCGGATGACCGGGTCCAATATCGTAGCGAGATATTGCGATGAGGTGGATAAGCCATTTTTCCGCCCTGCTGTTGATATCCAGATCACTGGAGATTGGGTCCCTCAGAGAGAAGATAGACACCATGCAGATTAATTGTCTCTACGTCCGATATCAGGGCCACCTAATTATAGCCCACATATATGTAAGAGCTTTCTGATAACTGGGTTGCAGAGCGAGGCAAGGCAATCAGAGTCATAGCTTCTCGAAATTGGGCTTAATTTACTTCAATATACGTTGGATGATATTTATATATATATATATAGAAATATATGTCCAAGTTTTCCATGCACGTTGTGCGTTTCTCGCTCATTCCAGGGCCATTTGTAGATGTTTTTCCAACACTTCATTATCCTCTGCCTCCGACCACGCAGGATCCCACTCACGTCTGCTGGAGTTCCCGCATATTGCAACAGCAACATACCCACAAACACCAGGCGAGCCGGGAACCGCGACTCTCTCCATCATACGAGTCCCTGTTTTGATGTCCCCGCGGGCGGGTGGGAACACGGGCCGGGTAAAGCAAGCTAATAATAGGTGGAATAGATGGACGGAGTATGTCAGTATGGCCCTCCCCATCTCCCACACTTGGGTCTCGATATAGATCGCGCATTTCGCAGTGACATCCCACGCAGCAGGCCAGCACAAGCAGCACGCAAGAGATACCGCTTCTGCAATGAGGCAAGCGATGCCAGGTAAGTGAGCTCACTCAAGCTCGGAAATAAAATAAAAACCCACGGCAATCTTGGGCCTGTCCCACCCTTCCAGCCACCGCAAAGCACGCACCGCGATACTCTCCGAACACCGTGTTTCTGCGATCGCCGGCCATGAAACCCTCCTCGCGCCCCGTCGCTAACCTGGCCATAGCGTGACACCGGTAGAGACTGCAGCGCTGTGCCACCCGGGGATTTCTGCCCCAGCTCAGAACCATCCAAAAAGGGGACCATAGCCACAGGTTACTCCTATGATCGCCGCCGGGTCTCCGATCACGGGAGTGGTGTCCCTGTATGATAGACACCAGTGGAACTTGGGCCCAGAGACGCAGAATCAGCACAGAAAGAGCGGTGCTTTGGTTTGTTGTTGGTCTGGTTTTGCCACTGGGATATATTACCGGTTCCCGGAATATAATAATAGAGGATGTGCTATGCTGTGTGGTCATGAGTGAGGGGACACTTCTCGATGTGGATGAGGCTAAATTGAGGGAACCCCGACCCAGCACTTCTATCCAGAAGGGAGTGCTCCGTTTCCCTATCTGGCCCAAAACATGGCTCGTTTGCACCGGTTGTGCGAATGAGCAACAGAAATGTCTCTCCCCCGTTGGGACGCCACACCGTTCTCCAACTCGGCAGCTCTCACGAAACGAAACACCATTTACACTGATTGCCCGTTAGCCGCAGTGGCCTCGGAAGAATATCTCGATCGGGCATCAGTGCTACTATCTACATCCCACCCTCCAACTCACTCACAATCATCAACAGTCCGGTACACGGCCAATATGGATGGCGGGATACACACTCATGGCCCACGGCATTCGCAGCGGGATTTAGAATCCAGGTACTCAGAGGGCGTGTGTGGGAAGTACCGATAGTGGTGGCCATGGTCCCAATTTAGCCCAAAATAGCAGCATCGATGTCTATCTACTCTCGCTAGCCGTTCAGTTGATGTCGTTTACTCACGGCGACCCGGAATGTGGCTCTAGGGTTAGGGTTCGTGATGGTCGTCGTCTCGGCCCGGGTTACCTGGCAAGTCTAGCCGGTGTAACTACAATCCATGCTGGAACAAGACATCTTGAACGGTGCATGTGTGTATCAGACCAGGAACACCTGAGAACATCTAGAAACCAATGTAACTCCGCCACTTCGAGATCAATCTAGTGAAACTCGACACCGTCAAAGTCGTCACCATGAAGGCATCGTGTACGCCTTCTCTTCTTCTCGCGATGCATCTACAGTAGGTGCCAATAGAGGACTTGACATGACCGGCCCATATCCCCTCGGACCTCCCCCCGGCCCTGCAAATCCGCCATCTGTTTGGTCTCCTTGGCTTGGCTGGCCCGCGCCCACTCGGAAGGCTACCGAGACCACGATCGGGGGATTTCGCAAGAAACCCCGGCCGATATGTCAACCAGGGCCACAGCAAACGCTCCTCGTTTTTTTCTTCTTCTTTTTCTTCGAACAAGCCACCACATCAGGATTTGCGTTAGACGGGAGATCCTGGGCTGATATGCGCGAGGGTCAGGTGAGAAAAAGGAGGTGTAGGGAAGGGGGCCATTGCCATGCACTCTGTTGAAGAGAGAAGTGGTGTCATATCAAGGAGAGGATTGAAGGGTACCTTTTTCTTCTTCGGAAACTTATGGGACACGACCTATGTGGAGAAAAACCTGAGCTTCCAGCGGTGAACCCAGCACACTTGCCATTCGTATTCGGTGGGGTTCGTCGGGCTGTGTCTTTCTCTTCGCCCTCGTGGGCGAATCTGGAAGAGGAAGACGACTTGAAGACCGGGCTACAGTACTAGGTAGGGTATCTGCGAACAACGAGTTCCAGGACGATAATGCCTACTGAGTCCGAAAAGACGGCTGTTCAGGGCGGGTGCACTAGCTTGCGACGGGGGGCATTGTCGTGAGTGGACTGCATATGCTGGGTTCAGCTGTCCAGGAATGGATCTACTGTACAGTACAGTACTGTTCATTCATGTACGATTCGAGTACATGCAGGGAGTGCAATGAGCACAGATACCTAGCTTCTAAGCTCTCTTATCGCCGGACTTCTAAATCGAAAAGAGTAAATGCGCACAAGAGAAGGCCCTCAGCAATGACCGCTTGACTACTTGACTGCTTCCAGACCACTTCCTGTAACAAGACACAAAAGGGTGACGGCAGTTGTTTGTTTCAGACCTTAAGCCAAACGGTGAGGCTTTGATACAAGTTCCAGGAAGGCTGTGTGGGAGAGACGAACCACTCACTCACACGATACGTGAAGAAACCGACCTGGCACAGATGGAAATAATGGGCTTTTGTGGCTCCATCGACCAGTGATCCATGTCTTGTCTTCCAGGCAGTGCCGTACGCTACAGTGCCCAGCTCAGCTTAGGAACGCTATTGAACAAGCTTTCTTCTCGTTGCTGCTGCTTTTATGGGACCCGTGGAGAGATATCTCAAACCCGCCTGGGTCGGCGAGAGGCTTTTCGAGACTTCAGGGTGGTGATGATTCCCAGTGCATCCTCCTCCGTGGCTATTTGCTTCCCAAGGAGGCGCTAGTCGCCTTCGTCGATGAGGAGGATCCAACAGACGTTTGTATGGCAGACGGTGCGTGTAGACAGCAAGACATCGACAACCCCAAGTCCAAGGCCCATCTCGCAGACCATGGAACATTCGGAGCCCCTCAATATGTATAAATAGAATTCTCCGCACAGTGGACAGGAGAACGAAAGAGACCGCAAAGTCACTGCTTCTCAGCCAGCAAAAACCATGACACTTCCGGCCGTCTTCCCCCCCCCCCCACGATGGTTCGTCCGTGCACAGCCAACGACGGGGCGTTTTGATGGACCTCCTAGTGTTTCGCGTTTTGGAAATGCGTGGCAAGTTGGGCGCGGCGCAGCGAGTCAGGCCGCTGAGATGTCGAGATGAGGACCCCGTCGATTGGTTCTGGAACTGCTGCCCCGTAGTGTGTCTGAGGAGGTACAGCAGTACTCTCTCCTGCAGAATCTGCAGGCTCAGGTACAAGCAGCGCTGTCAGCACATCCAAGTGCACTTGTCCGCCGCCCGATGTTGGTTGGAATGGGTGAGCCTCCGTCGCATCCGCAGCTTTAGTGTTTGACCCTTCTCGCAGTCGGTTCTCTCCTACCCACCGTTAGTGGCCGTTCTCTCGCCGAACCGGTTTTTGTCTCAGTCCCCATATAGCCGCCCTTTTGCAGATCTGCCTCGGGGCGCTTCATGACGCAGCGAATCGAGAACCCTCATGATGCGTTGCGACCATCGCCGCGACGTCAGTACCTAAAGCAAGCCGATGTTGGAGGCTGATGAACCTCGCTGATTGCCCTGGAGACCGTCACATCAAGACCAAAAAACGCTGGAAGAAGTCAGGATGACGACGGGGGGCGGAGGAGAACCGAAATTTGGTGTGTGTGGCCAGAAAACGTTTCCATGGGAACAAACCCACCTGGGAAAAAAAGGAAGAAAAAAAGGAAACAAAAAAGAGAGGAAAAAGGACGTACCAGCCACCTTTTCCGCATCTCCAGCCACACATATCTGCGCATAACCCAATCAAATGCAGCAAATCGGCGCAAACCGCCACAGTTTGGATTCAATCAGTCATCGTTGTCGTAGTCAGCAAAAAAGTCCATGATGCCTGTAAACCTTCTGCCAACACGAGGAAGGTGCGACCCGAGGCTGAGTTCTGGGCGGGAATGCGCCTGAACTGAAATCGCAACTCGCAACCCCTCCTTTTTCCCACTCGTAAGTGTCTTCTGTTCAGCTGCGGAAGGAGCCTCCACCAGTTGCTCCTTCCCGCGTCTACAGAGGCTCCTGCCCTGCTGAAGATATGCGTTTAACCACTATAACTGGAAGCCCTAAGTGTTAAACGGGGCCAGCCCCGATAATGCAATTGCGAGACAATCCAAAATCATCTTTGTAACGGTAACCCACAAAATCTGTGAAGGCCAGGCAGCCCAAATCATCACCGTCAAGAAACATCACCACTCAAAACTTCCAACACTTGCTGTCTCACATTTGTTCTGTGGAGGCTCAGTGCGGTCGGTGCTTTACCGATAGTGTGTTGCTTTCTTCCCTGTCTATCACTCACTCTTGCATCTCCGCTTCGTTTCTTCTCTGCCCTCACTTTTCCTACTACATCCCCCCTCCCCTTCTGTCGATCGTCGATCTTTGCGCGTTCTCGGCTCTCGATTCTGGCATTCCCAGACCCTCATCGTTGAATCTCGGCTCCTTCGGCCTCCTCCCATTCTCCGCGTGCTCACTCTCTGTCCAGGGCTCGTTCTCTCTCTTCTTCTCTACGAACACGACACGGCGACTTATCGAGTGGCCGGCCATTCCACAAAGTCCGTGTCTGTTTATTTCTGCCCCCCCCCCCGTCTCAAAGTCGTCTCTCGAGCCTCGATTCTATACTTCCCACATCCTATACCTATAACGGCCCCTATAGCTGCCCTTTTTTTTTTCTTTTTTTTTTTTCTCTGGCTTCTGTTTCTCCCCCACAGCCTTTTTGATCTTCTCGAATGTCAGATCCATTTTTCCCGCCTGCACTCCTGTTTACAACATAGCCGACGTCCTTATATTGGACTAGCTGCATCTTCTCGTCGTTTCGTCTTCGTGCGCTGTTCTTTCGTATCTTCTGTTTCTTTCTTTCGTGTACCTTTTCGCGCTTTTTTCCCCGTCGTCCTTTGCGCAAACCAACCTAAACACCGAGTCTCGAGTCCGTCGCAAAACAAACAATTCCGCCGCCTCCGCGTTCGTCGTTCGGCCGCACCTTGGCTCTCGTTTATTTATATTTAACACACACAACCCGACCTGTTGTTCGACCTCCCTCCAGCTTCACATATATGCCACCTTCCTACGACAACTTCCGTTTCCCGTCTTCTCCCCCCGCTCCGGCGTCGCCCGGCGGCTGTGGCCGTTCGTCCAACTACTTCCGTGTCTCCCCCTTTCTCGCGCCGTTTCCGCCCATTCCACGACCGTCATGTCACAGGACACCCTCCTCCCGCGAGTATTCGCCATAGCTGACGACTTCGTCACCTCCGCCGAGTTGATCGCCCGTAATGGCGTCTCCGACCCGAACGCCGCCTCCCGGCCGCCAGCTTTCAAGGCTATCGGAATCTCTTTGGCCGTCGCCTCCGGTGCCTTCATCGGCACCTCGTTTGTGCTGAAGAAGATGGGCTTATTGAAAGCCAACGAAAAGTACAACGAGGTCGCCGGTGAAGGCTACGGCTACCTGAAAAACGTCTGGTGGTGGTCCGGCATGATCCTCATGATTGTCGGCGAAGTGTGCAACTTTGTCGCCTACGCCTTCACCGACGCCATTCTCGTTACTCCGCTCGGCGCGCTCTCTGTTGTCATCACCACCGTCCTGTCGGCCATCTTCCTCAAAGAACGCCTCAGCATTGTTGGAAAGGTCGGCTGCTTCCTGTGTATTGTCGGCTCCGTGGTTATTGTCATGAATGCCCCGCAGGAATCCGCCGTCGCAAACATCCAGCAGATGCAGAGCTTTGTGGTGCAGCCGGGATTTCTCAGCTTTGCCGGAGTGGTGATCCTTGGCAGCATCATCACTGCCTTCTACGCCGGGCCCAGATGGGGAAAGAAGAACATGCTGGTCTATATCTCCATCTGCAGCTGGATTGGCGGTCTGAGTGTTGTCGCTATTCAAGGCCTCGGAGCTGCTATTATCGCCCAGGCCGGCGGAACCCCTCAGTTCAACCAATGGTTTCTCTATGTCATTATGGTGTTTGCCATTGTGACGTTGGTGACCGAAATCATTTATCTGAATGTAAGTGTTGGCCCATCCGTCTCGATTTCTCGATTTGTTTTCTCTAGTCATTTCTTGCGTTGTTTTATATGTCTTCGCTCTGTCTCGATTGTGCGACAGCGCACATTGCATTGCGCTGTCGCACGCCACAGGCCAGAAACACAGTCTTGGATCTTGGCAAATGTCAACTTGAACCGACGTGCAATCCGGGTTATGGAATATCCACGTAACTAACTGGCCACCCGGTTTGGCAACTTTTAGAAAGCACTGAACTTGTTCAATGCTGCTCTGGTTACTCCTACCTACTATGTTTACTTCACTAGCACCACCATCATCACCTCGGCCATTCTTTTCCGCGGCTTCAAGGGCACGCCGACGTCTATCGTCACCATAATCATGGGCTTTCTCACCATTTGCTCGGGCGTTGTTCTATTGCAGCTCTCCAAGTCCGCCAAGGATGTTCCCGATGTCGCCGTGTTCAGCGGCGACTTGGACCAGCTCCAGACTATCGCCGAGCAGGAGCAGCCGGAAACAGAGCCCAAGGCCGATGCCATTCGTGGCGCCGCCGCCATTGTGCGCCGTATCTCCTTGGCCCGCCAGAAGATGGAGCAGCAGGAGTTTGAGCGGCTGCGCGACGAGAAGCTGCGTGAGCGCTTGGAGACTGTATCGGAAGATGGTGCTCCGACGTACGAGTGGGATGGCCTTCGCCGCCGCCGGACTGTCCTCCTGAACACCCATGGCAGTGTTAGCACCCGTGCCACCAGCACACCAGGACCTTTCACCATCCCCCCGCGTACACCGCACCCGCCCCTGGGCATGTCCCAGTTCCTGACCGACGAGGAGATTGCCGAGCGCGAGCAAATGCGATCTCCGACGATTTTCACCTCTTTGGCCGGTACTCTGCGGCGGAAATCCGGCAGATTCCCTCTTGCGCCTGTTCCACAGAGCCCGATGCACCCGGTGCCACTTACGGAAATCACCGTCCCGGGGTCCAAGGACTCGGCCTTTGCAGGCGGTCCTCGCGCCAACCCGGCCTACATGAGCCTGGTGCCTGATGACGGCGACGACGACGACCGGCCGCCGATGCCTCCGCCGCACTCGGCCCGCCGCCAGTTCTCCTTCCACAATGTGTTCCGCCGGAACGTGTCCAACGCAACCGCCACCGACGACGGCAACGAAGCCGGCGGCCCGGCGTCTGCATCGGTCCGCGAGCCCCGCATCCCGCACCTCCCGGGCCTACACAAGCGCACGCCGACCGAAGAAGAGCGGCTCGGCCTGGTCAAGGGCGACAGCCCCACCAAGACCCGCAGCGGCCCGGGACCCACGGGCTCCAACGCGCTGCCCCCGTACGACTACGACGGCTACGACTACGAGTACAACGACCTCGACAAGCCACAGTTCCCGGACGAGCTGGAGGAGAAGAAGCAGGAGGCCACCGTGCAGGTGTCCGAGCAGCGCTACGGCCGGGGCATCACGTCGTCAACATCCCCCAAGCAAAGCGCCGTCAGCCTCCCGTCCCAGCAACAACAACAACAACAGCAACAACCGCCCCCGTCGCTGGAACACCAGCGCGGCCGGTCAGACGAAAGCCTGCAATTCCACCGCCCGCGGCCCAGCCAGAGCCAGAACCAGCCGCACACTCTCCCGCCGTTGCCCCGCAAGAAGGACCGGTCGCCTCCTGACGGGCGGGGCGGAAGCTTCATCTAGATTCCATGTCTCTCTGTTTTCTCTCTTCTTCTTACTTTTTTTCGTTTCCTAGGTAGCATTTCTTTTCCTCATTGTTTGTTCTTTATAGTTCGGCATGATCTTTTTTTTTTTTTCGAGAGAGAGAGAGGCACTTTTCTCTACACACGCACGCGCATTCCGGGATGCCATCTTTTGGGGGAGGAGAGGATGAATGTAACGCAACGCCGGAGTTCTACGGAGTTTTTTTTTTGCTTTTGCTTTTGACTTTGCTTGCTTTTGACTTTGTTTTCTTTTTCTTTTGGCTGGATTTGTACGGAACCCGATATCACACGCATTTCCGGGGCAGGGAGGACCTGATTCTTGTGGGCTGCTTTTTTTTTCTTTCTTGGATATCATCATGTTGCATGTTCTTGTTTTGTGAGCCGAGTGTGCTACTTCCTTACCATACATGAGTTTCTTTTCCATCGTTTTCCCGCCGTCCCAGTTTCGTGATATTTCATTTCCTCACACTTCACAAAGATGCGGAGTCACAGAACTGACCTTCTCAAGAGCAAATAAACCGACACACGTTTTTATGTGTCTTGCGTGTACTAAATGGCCAGTGTGCGCACTGCAAAGAGATGCTCCCACACGATCGCCGCAAACCCCGAATCTCAAGAACGAAAAAAGAACGCCACCGAAGCTTCCCACCTCGGGACCACCAGAAGCAGATTGCAAAAAAAGAAGAAAAAACCACAAGATCGCCTACAGCGCGTTTGGTTTCTCCTCTTCTACACCACGAGAGCACATACAAAAAGCTCGCGAAGATATATATCCCACACTTTCAGGGCCCGGTGGGGGTGTTATCTCCTCGCGGCCAGGCCCAACTCGAAATACTGCGGAAGGAAAAAAGAGTGTGCCAACTCCAGTATATATAGATAAAAGGTGAGGGTGCATAGATACTCCCAGACCCAGAAAGCTTCACGGGCCAAAAGAAACCCCTTACTAAAAAGAAAAACAGTAGCAAGAAGAAAAAGAACAGGGAAAGAAAAAGACAATAAAAGAAATGTGTCGCTTTCAAAAAAGGGGGATCATGAATCATCGCGGTGAAGCAGTATTCTGCATAGAACAAGAAAAAAAAAGAGAGAGGGAGAATACAGAGAGAGAGATAGAATCGACAAAATCACCGAGCCAGGAAGACGCAAAGCAGAGACCTCAGCACAGAGTCCGAGGACCTGGTACAAGACAGGGGCGGCTGTCGGGCAGTGGAGACAGGAGTGGTCCTACTCAAGCACCCCCAGCTCCGTCTCCGACCCGGGCGCGTGCACCTTCGGCCGGTGCGTCATCCACGGCACCGCCGGCGTGTCCCGCAGCTCCTGCAGGCCCTGCCACGCATGCACGGCGCTCTCGACATCGCCAATGCGCCGCGACAGAAACTCAAGGTCATGCAGCACCTTGAGCACCAGCCGGCGGTCTGGCGGGATGAAGTCGTCGCGGTGGGCGGCCGCCACCTCGGCGGCCCCCAACTCGCCGCGCCAGCACCGCACAATGCGCTGCTGCGCCTCGTACGAGATCGCCAGCGCCCGCCGCAGCGCCGCAATCGACGCCTCCAGCCGGTCCAGCTCCCACTCGATCAGCCCCATCAGGTACCAGCTCTCCGCCCGCACACGGT